>JAMKQA010032248.1:0-12488 GCA_024699735.1 Posidonia australis
TCAGGATTTAGTGGGCCTAAGTGGGCCTTCATGGGCCCAAATGGGTTTCCATGAATTAAATGGCCTCATGAGGGTTTGTGGGCCCAAATGGGCTCAACCAGGGTCCAAGCTCAGCCACCAGATCTTCATCCTGCAAAATTGGAAATTTGGGGTGTCTACAAGTTCGTACGCTAACTGGTGTCCTCACTGTATATGCACTTTGACTACTGAGGAGCTGAAATGTCCTTAAAAGCACTTGGCAAAAGTCCTGTTGAACCAGTCTATATGGAAACATAAAGATTGATCCAGGCAAGGCTATGATGATTATTATTATTGTGGACTCTACTATTGTGAGCAATTTAGTTATTTAAGAATGCCCTGTTGTCTTATCAAGAAGTGCATGCCTTGTGATTTTAGTTGCTTGTTTTCTGTATTCACTACTTTGCTTATTCAATGAGTTCATTATCTGGATCGTTTGCTTGTTTAGTTCAGTTGTTTGTTTGCCCTCAGTTAAGCTGAGAAGTTGTATGCCTGTTAGAGGAGGATGACTCCTTCGACTCAGTAGCCACTACAGAGACTCGCAAGTCGTATGGTGGCTCTCACTGTGTAGTGGTGGCACTCGAACTCACTGTAAGGTATTGTGATGGACCTGGCTCCATGCCAAACTCTTTAAGGTCTTGCACCTGCTTTTTTCTTTCCAACACCATTGTCTTTTCTTTTACTCCCTCACAGACATGCGGTTTCATTCTAATCTTGTCTTGGAGGTAATAAGCGCCCGATCTATTCAAGAGGCCTTTATTGCGAGGGTGGGTTAGTCCCTCAAAGGTGTGATTTTACTGGGCGCATACTCTGACTCCTCTCCAAGGTGTGGTAAGGGTAAAGCTACAACACACGCTTCTCACTCTTGGGCTGACTTCTGTCTTCACCTTCTGTCTTCCCTATTCTTTTATGCTCTTGCGAATGTATGTTTTCTTTTCCGGCTCACACTCTCAGTCACCCCTAACATTTTATCTCCCTCAGGGAGGTGCAGGATCCTTACAGAGCTTGGACATTTCATCTGGCTTTGATGTTTGGTGGCTCCCTTGCTAACTTGGTTGTCTAAGTAGTGACAACTGAAGAGGGATCATCCATTCTGACATTGGCGAGCTTTCCAAATTTTCATCATCGGGCAAAATGTTATTGGCAAGCAAACTACCCTTAATTGTTCTTGATGTTTTCTTCTGTTTTATGTTTTCTTCTTTTTTTCCCTTTTCCAACTTTTGTGCTTTTCTATTTTTTTTTTGTTTTGGTATATGATGATGCAAAAAGAGAAAACAACAGTGAACAAAGAGAAAGGATACAACTCCAGTCCTTGTCGTTGCTGTTTGTCGATGCCATCGGGGTTCAAAGTAACTCCTAGCAGTGCCACTGGAAATTAGAATCAAGGCAGGTGTAACAGAAGCTATCACAACGATTATTGGAACTAAGACTGTCACTGTGAATGCTGAATATGCTGGTGACATTACGACTGTATCTCTGTTGGAGTTGACATCTGCTGTGACGGCTGTCTCCTACTTTGATCCAGGGTATTTGCACGTGCTGGGTTAGATCCGTGCATGGAAAACTGGCAAACTTTTGGTTAGGCCCCCACAAAGGAACAAGGATAAGAGTGGCACACATGAGTGTCGCCGGACAAAACTGAGAAAAGAAAGACGGACAAACTAGGCAAATGAAGAAGAAGAACAAAAATGGCATTCACATGTGCTGCCAGACAGAAGTAGAGAAAGGACAAGATAAGGGAAAAAAAAGGCCTGATGGATTCCCCGGGAAAAACAGGGAGAAAGAGGAAAACCCCTGAGGTTCCAGTATCCTCAGAGCTTGCAGGCTCAGACACGGTAAGGTCGGCAATTCTAAGGTGTGCACGTGTGTGTGCGCGTGTGCAGGTGTATGTGTGGGTTGCCTCCTGTGTGTTGATGGTGATGGCCTTACGGTCAATCAAATCGTGGACAGCATTTCGAAGAGTGTGACACTTGTTTGTCGAATGCCCACGTACGCGATGGTATTGACAAAACAAGTTAGCCTTATACCACCTAGGAAGCGGGTCCAGTGGTGGGCAAATCTCCTGTAGTCGCAGGAATGGCGCAACTTTGGGAATGATGTCACTCAACGAATCCCTGAGTGGGGTAAAGTCTCTTTCCTTACAGCGAGGCCGCCTCTACCGTTGTTGCTGCCCTTGCTGAACTGACGCAACGAGACACGCTGGTTCAACGGTGGTGTGTGGATGTGTAATGTGTACTAAACTAGATGCTGGTGATGATGAGGATACGGATGCGGGTGCTGTGCCTCGCGTGTCAATAACAATAGTCCCACTGTCGATCATCGTCTGAACGACATCCCGCAAAGTATAGCATTTATCAGTCAAATGCCCCGGGGCTCAATGATAATCGTAGTATACGTTCGCGTCGTACCACCAAGGGAGTGGAGTTGGTGGGGGACGCGGATCCGAGAGTCTTAGAAGCGACACAACACGAGGAAAAACAGCGCTCAGCGACTCACCTAGTGGAGTGTAGTCACTTTCAACGCGACGACCTCGTTTCTCCTTAGGTTGCTGTCCTTGTTGAGCCGATGCGACTAGATGCACTGGCTTGACAGTGGGAGGTGTGCGCCTAGTGTGCGGTGACGACCTACGTGTTGGGACCTGATCCTGATGCTGAGGTGAATTCTGATTATGCTGTGTTGTGTGTGGTGTTGAGCGCGAGAACAACAGCTGCGGCACCGGTACAACTCCGGGTGACAGACTCGAGAAATGTTGTACTCTCGCACAACTAACGGGTTGATTTCTAAATGACTGTGATGCATGCTGTGACCAATGCAATTGTGGTGCAGGAGGCAGAGATAACGCCCCCATCGCTGGAGCAGTGTGATGCTCGGGCGATGCTATAGGCGATAGAGTAGTGGGGTAAGCCTGCAATGCTATAGTGGTCTGCACAGGAACCTCAGAGGTCGAAAGAAAAGGACTCTCAACAGGATCAAGAGAAAGGGCCATGCGCTCGAACCCTCGAGCCAAAGCTCTCAAGTACTGAGCCTGTTTCGCAGAAGACCTATCAAAAGATAGGTCAGAGGGCAAGAGCGGAACAGGAATGGACCCTAAAACAAATGATACCGCAGCTGATTGAACTCCTGAAACAGGAGGGCCCGAGAGATAGGGTGCAGCTGGCAGAACTTTTGGGACCCGCGTGGTAGTCACTGCAGTTGAATAATTGACAGGCCCTAGACCGACTTGTGTTCGCCACTGTCTCGGATGACGAGATAAGGATCCTCCATGATTCCCAAATTGGGACGCATAGAGGGAAGAAGAAGAAGCCAGAGTGAGAGAAGGAGGATCTAAGTGTGGTACCCCCTTTAGAACAATAACCGGAGGCTTGCGGGTCTGCGGGGCCAAGGCTATCCGCAAGCGAAATGAAGGAGTTGCGGTAAAGGACAAACGCACGATCCCTAAGACGAACTACAGTCAAAAGTGACCAATATCTCGGAAAAGGCAAAAGAACACAAGCATGGGAGGCCGCCCACGACAGAAGACACCCGAGCTCCTAGTTGAGGACCTTGCAACAAAGTACCTGAGAAAACAGGCAAGAGAAGCAGGTATCAAAACTTGGACAACGACACAAAGACAAATGCGAGTTATTAAAGTGGCATGCAATGACACACAATGCAGATGAATGTCCTAAAGTGCACTCTCTCACCATGCATGTCCCGTATAGGGTTGACCACATAGGATGCACTCATGGGTTTGGATTTTGACTCTGGTCAGAAAAGTAGGTTCCCGTTTTAAATCCTAGCCAAAGTGCAGACAGTGAACGAGTGGTGCGTTGGTGGCCTCGTCTCCTGCAGTAGCATGGAACTGTACCCTCTACTAGCACCGACACGACCCCAGACAAGGGGGGACAAACTAGCAACACGCCCTACGCCAAAGCTATAGAATGGGCAGCTAGGATTGTCCTTCGCGAACTGTGGGTGGACCCAGAGGAGAAGATGCATGCTTTCTAAAATGATCATTCATGCAATATGCTTTTGTGACTTTTACTTGCGTTTTATTAAACCATAGGGATTTGTGTGCATTTGTCTCTAGTTATGCCTTATTATTTGTTCATCTAAGTTTGTGTGTTTTATTTTAACCAAATAGGGAGGCAAACATGTACTACTCTCGTAATCATGGCAAATTCAAATAAAAGGAAAAACACACAATCATGGCATCCAAAAAGTCTAACAACAAGCAAAAGACATGAACATGGCATGTGCTGGTGTAGTGCTCACAAGTAGGTGAATAAGAGCAAGTATCGACAAACAAAGCATGAATTAAGTCATGTGCATGTGTGATGGCATAGCCATAGTGTAAAGAAGGCAAAAAGGCATGCTCAATCCAACATGTACAATCAAACAGAACAAGCACAATGTATATAGACCAAAGACAAGTAAGGAAACCAGAATGAAAGCTAGAATCTGGTTATCCCCAGCAGAGTCGCTAGTTTCTGTGATCATGCCAGTGGAACCCTGCACGGCTCTCCTCTACCGGGTGCGCGGAAGCACTCGAGGAGTCCCGATACGGTTACGGCGAAGATGGTGAATCCGGTGAAAAAGACTAGACTCGGAAACACTAAGGGAAGATAAGAAAGGATAAGGAAACGAGTCGCCACCTAGTCTTTTAATGGAAAGACGAGGAAAACCAAACACACAAGAAAACCAAGAAGCAAACAAGATGCGGAAAACATGAGTGCTCTGTGCCTAATGGATATAATGCACAAATGAATGCGGGCCACAGAAATGGTAAGGATTCTGGTTATGCATGGAGAAGGGGTTAGGCACCCCCATGCGCCCGAGAAACTCGGTCTTTCTAGGTTTCCTACTTGCCAATGGTCTATGGGTGTGTGCTTGCCTATTTTGAATGCTCATGCTAAAGATGACTTACAACATGCCAAATCAAAGAGAAGAAACGAAATAAAGGGAAAAAGTTAATCCGAGGGACAAATGTTGGCATTGAGAATGCCGTTTTACTGTACGCCCTTGGGCGATGAGGAAAATCGCGAAAATCGATAAATTCTCATAAAGCATCACACAAATCAGCGGAAACACGAAGAAATCCGAGAAAATAAAATTAGGAAAATAATCCTCTTTCAGGACCATGTCGGCTTTGTTTAAGCCTTTTACTGTACGCCCTCAGGCGATGGAAAACCAAATCAAATCAAAAATACGAAAATCGAGAGAAATCGGGGAAACGTCGAGAAAACCAAGCCTGAAATGAGCTAAGAAATACGTGCTCAAAGAAAGGAAGAAGTCACGAGAAAACATGCACGAAAAGTGCAACAAAATGTGCAAAATGCATGCAAGAGTGTGAAAATGAAAATTTCCAGGGGCCTTTGTGCAAAAAACTCAAATTCTGTATGAAAACTGAATTTAGAAGCAAAATCATCAAAAAATACTTAGAAAAACCCACTTTATGTAATTTTGAAGAAATCTGGGGTCGAAATTGTAAATCTATGCATTTTTTGTCAAATTGAAGGTTCCTAGGGGTCAAAATGCAATTTTGCCATCAAAGCATGCATTTAATGCAATTTTGTGAAAATTCAGCGTAGAATATGCAAGAAAAAGAATCCACGATGAAATCAGAAAGTTTCAAGGACAATTCAGTAATTTTACCCTAGAAAACATGCATTCAGTGTGATTTCAAAAAAGTTCAGGAGTTAAAATGCAAATTAACAAGAAGAAACATGTATTCAGAAGAGTTTTAGAAAAGTTCAGAATTCTTTATGCAAAAATATTGGTCTAAAATGCATGAAAAGAAACTCTGAAGAGTTTTTATTAAACTTTAGAGCCTGGAAAACATTAGTATGAAACATCAGGGGGCACATTACAATATTTTCAATTAAGACTTTATTCAAACGATTTAAGAAAAATGTGTAGGGACCTATCTGTAAGAAAAAAGACATGTTTGTAATAAAAAAAGGGATCTAAATGTAAAAAGTCAAAAATAACAGAAGTTTTATTTAAAGAAAGTTATTTGTTCATTTTTTTAAAAGAAAAAGAAACGACAGCCCCTGGCTACGGAGCCCAGCCGTCGACGACCGTCGGAGAAACTTCTAGAGGCCATCCCATGGCCTGATCCAAGTTTAGACCCCATGGGAAGCAAGAAGGGAAGAAAATCCAGCGGTCTGGATCGAAGCCTCAATAGCTGGAGTGGGCTACCTGTCCCCCTCGCCATCGGAGCATTACGGCAACGGTGTCGGAGAAGAAAGGAGCTCCGAAGGTTGTGGCGCGGCGATCCAGGAGGCTTCGGGGAGTGTTGAGGTGCACGTCTCTTTCATCGGGGTCAAATCGGAGGAAGGTCGTGCAATGTGGGGGTCCACCTGTCATCGCCGTCGTCTCCTCCGGTGAGTGTGGCTGCTGGTGGGATCCAGAGCTCGTGGCTTAGGTCTGAAGGCTCCGGAGTGTTGGGGACGTGCCGTGGAACATTCCTGGAGGCTCGGAGGGTCTCGACGACGCAAGAGGCGCGCATTCAGAGGCTGGCTTCAGTCGTCTTCTCCGACGACGTCATGCAACTCCGGCGATCTTCTAGTGGAGGCCTCCGCGGCGATCAAAACGGGAATTGGAAGGGTGGAGAGGCAAGAGGGAAGCCAAGAGAGGTGGAATAAACGTTCTGGGGCCAGAGTCGTCCCCAGGACCAGCTCCCCCACCTAAGTCGCCGGAAAACGGCGACAGTGAGGCCTGGGGACCGATTCCGACCAGAGAAAGCCTTTGGTTCGATTAGAATCGATCAAGGAAGACTGGGGATGTTCTAGGAGACTAAATTCGAAGCTAAACGAGGCTGGAGGAGGCCGTACTTGGCCTGGCAACGTGCGTGGCCTTATCTGCTCGCCGGACGTGGCCTGAATTCCCTGCTTCTCACCTCCGCGAACTCCTCTCTCTGGAATTCTCCCTATCTCTTCTTCTCTTCCTCTCTCGCTCTGAGTTCTCTGTTTCTCTCCCCCTTTCTCAGTTTCACTCTCTTTCCCCTTTTATAGGTGAAGGTCGTCGTCGGCTGCTGTAACAACCCACTAACCCTTCTAATAGAACCAACAACCTCCTAACTAACTAACTCCCCAATGAGCTAACAACTTCTTAACAAACTAACGAACCCCAATTGCTGTCGTCCTTGCACCCTCCAAGCAGTCTACCGTGCGCCGACAACGTTCAACGGCTGCTCTTGCTCGCGGTGAGGCATCCGACGGCTCTGGTTCGTGGAGGGCTCAAGCTTGGGGAGTGTTGTGATGAAACCAGTGAGGAGAGATGGAAGGCTAGATGTTGAGATGAAAGGAGATGGAGGAGTGGCTGTTGGGTGTATTTGGAGATGATTTATGTGTTGGTGTGGTGCAAGAAGAAGAAGAAATGGGATGAGGAGTGGCTGTTGCCTGTTGGGTGTATTTGGTATGGAGGAAGAGGAAGAGGAAGAAATGGGTTGTGGTGTTGTGGGCTTTCATGGGCTCAAATGGGCTTGATGGGCCTAATGGGCCTAAGTGGGCCTCAGTGAGCTTTGGTGGGCTTTGGGACTAAACTAGGGTTTGAGTTCATTTGTGGTTAAAATCCCAACCACCATACTTTATCCTGCAAGTCTGCAAAATTGCAAAAACTAGGGTGTCTACACAAACTATTTCCACAAAACCTCACAAACCAGGCCTACACCAACCAAAACCACTACTGTAGCTCTACTAGCCCAAAGCCATAGGCAAAGGCCCTCAATGGCCAAAACCACACACAGTGAGTCAGGAAGCCCAGCGCTAGGCAACCTAACTCTGGCTACACGTAGTCTGACAAGGAGCGACCACGGCGTTCTACACTGCCACGGTGTGCCACCTAGTGCAGGAGTCAACCACCGTCCCGCGATTCTCCCACATGGAGAACCCTCACAAAGCCAACCCCTCCTAGGGAAGGCTGTCCTGTCTCTCAGGACGCCACTAGCTACGGGGCACGTGTCCCACCCGCACTGACCACCACAGGGTACGCCTCCTCTCGGCATCCATCACACACAGTGCTCAGGAGGGAGTGTCATACCTCCACACCTGACGATACCCGAGCCTCAATACTTACAGCGACAGCAGGAGTATCATACCTCCCCGTCATGCCACAAGACACCTCAACCTGCGGACCACAACCCTAGCCATGAGACGACAGTCAAGGAGTCTCATACCTCCAAGACCAGACGCCCCTTAGCCTCAGGTATCTCGACCTCCGACCTCAACCAAGGAGTCGCGCCCGACCACCCGAGAATGTCGTCACATTCCCTAATCCCGACGACACGGTCCCACACTATCTCAGCCCGCACACAGAAAATCAGGAAAGACATTTTCCAAAATGGACTAACTATTTCTTTGAAATCCATTTCCAAAATCATTTTCATATCTTTGAAAATTCTTCCAAAACCTCGACAATACGGCGCATCAGGTGTCCCAGGGGACCACCTCTGACGGCCCACAATTCCCCTCAATAGGGCAAAACATAGCAGTTCAGAAAACCCATGGGAAAACACATTTTTATAGACATATTTGGGCGTAGAATCGGCATACCGGAAAACATGTCCAGTATGCCGAAAATCCCTGGTTCGGTAGACCGATCTGGATCGGTCGACCAAATCAGGTCAACGATCAACACTCAGGCCAAATTCGGTATACCGAAACTAGTTCGATTGACCGAAATCTCCTGATTCGAGTGACCGTCCAAAATCGGACGACCAAATTTCGACCAGAGGAACTAATCTGATAGAAAAACGGCATATCGAAATGATTCGGTATGCCGAATTCTGCGAAAAACAGAAAACGACCTAAACCCTACCATCCGAAATCGCCCCAACTAGGACATCCGATCGGACCCCTAAAACAAGCACCAAAAATCATGCACAAAACATAAGGTGTAGACCCTCGAGTCTATTCCAAATCTCAACAAACAAAACTAAAATCCATTCACCATGTATCAAGATATAAAATCACAAAGGCAGAAGGGTCGAAGGGGAAGCAGGGGGAAAGAGGAGTGGGGAGGAGGGAAAGGAAGGGAAGAAGAAACAGGGGATGCTGGTCGAAGGGGAAGAAGAGGGGGAAAGAGGAGTGGGGAGGAAGGAAAGGAAGGGAAACGAAGGTAGGGAAGAAGGGGAATGCGTGCGTCGAGAACGAGGGGAAAAAGAAGAAGGAAGAAGGGGAAGACAGCGATGAGCGACGGAGGAGTGCGGTGCAGCTTATAAAGCATGCGCCCGCAGTAGCTGGGAGCGTGCTCACATGCATATCTCAGCCACCGGCACACCACACTAGCAATCAACCACTCCACCCAACCACAGCCACAACCAGCGGCGCACGAACGCGGGCCCCACACCTGAGCCCCACACGAACCCACACCCGAGCCCCACAGGCATAGTGCCATAATACACAGTAGCAACCACGCACAGGGGCACGCGAATAGAAGTCGGCCCACTAGGCCCAAGCCCAAAGGCACAAAACCACACAACGGGTTTCAGAATAGTAACACCCGTCCAGGAATAAAATTCATTAAAATGTAAATAATTACAAAATGAATTTTACGGGTGTTACATCTTAACCACCTTAAAAGAAGATTTCGCCCTCGAAATCACTAGGCGAAAAGATACAGGTACTGGGCTAGGATGACTTCCTCACGTTCCCACGTGGCCTCCTCAGCTCCACGATGCCGCCACCACACCAAAATCAGTGGAATCACCTTATTCCACAGCACCTGCTCCTTACGGTCCACAATCTCGACGACATCCTCCACAAAGGACAGATCTTCTTGGAGCCCTTTTGACTGAATTGAGATCACATGAGAAACATCAGCCAAGCACTTCCTCAGCATGGAGACATGGAACACGTCGTGCATGGATGACATCTCTGGTGGTAGATCCAACCGATAAGAAATATCACCGATCCTCTAAGTGATCTGGTATGGGCCAATATAGCGAGGACTCAGCTTGCCACGCTTCCTGAACCACATGACACCGTTGGTCGGCGACACCTTTAGGAACACATGATCTCCCACCAAAAACTCCAGTGGTTTCCGCCTCCTGTCGGTAAAGCTCTTCTACCGACTCTGTGCAGCCAACAACCTGCTACGGATCAAATCCACCTTGTCCGCATACAGCTGCACAAGCTCAGGACCAAGCAACTGATGCTCGCCCATCTCGCTCCAGCAAACCGGCGATCTGCATGGCCTACCGTACAAAGCTTCATACAGCGCCATCACGATGCTCGAGTGATAGCTATTGTTGTAAGCGAACTCGATCAACAGCAAATGGTCATCCCAACTCCCTTGAAAGTCTAATGCACATGCTCTGAGTATATCCTCCAGCGTCTGGATAGTCCTCTCTGTCTGACCATCCGACTGAGGATGAAATTCAATACAATAGTTGAGCACAATGCCAAAGGCCTCCTACAGAGTTCTCCAGAACCTTGAGGTGAACCTCGTGTCTCTGTCCGACACGATGGACACCAGAACACCATGCAGCCTCACCACTTCAGAGACATACAACTTCGCCAGGCGGTGCATCAGAAGCTTCACCCGAATGGCCAGGAAGTGAGTAGAATTGGTCGGTCGATCCACGATCACCCATACGGTGTCGTTCTTCCTCTGAGTCCGCGACAAACCAGTCACGAAGTCCATCGAGATGTGCTCCCACTTCCACACAGGAATATCGAAAGGCTGCAAGGTCCCTCCAGGTCTCTGGTGCTCTGCCTTGACCAACTGGCAGGTAGTACACCTCGCCACATGGTCAGCAACATCTCTCTTCTTGCCAGGCCACCAAAAATTTCACTTCAGGTCTCGGTACATCTTTGTGCTACCAGGGTGAATAGTGTACCTTGACCGATGCACTTCATCCAACAGTCTCTGCCTGGCCTCCTCATGCTGGGGCACATACATACGCATATCATACATCAACTCTCTATATGCCCCAACAGAGAAATGAGACTCTCCACTAGCCTCCAGCTTCTCAAACACAGCCTGAACGAAAGAATCCAACTGCTGACAAGCGATAATAAACTCTAACAGCTTAAGGTGAACAGACAGGTTAGCAACCCAAGCACCAACCGTTCCCTGAGCTTGCTGCTTCAGCCTGCAGCTCACCAGATCCTCCAACATGGTCCACTCCTTGACCATCAAGTTCGCCATCACGTGCGTACGTCGACACCCCGGCGACCACGTTGGCCTTGCCGGGATGGTAGGACAGGCTGAAATCATAGTCCTTCAAATACTCTACCCAGCAGCGCTGCCTCAGGTTGAGGTCCCTCTGCGTGAAGATATACTTTAAACTCTGATGATCGGTGAAGACCTCAAACTGCTCCCCATAGAGATAGTGTTGCCAGAGCTTGAGAGCGAATACTACGGCAACCATCTCTAAATCGTGGGTCGAGTAGTTCTTCTCATGATCCTTCAGCTAGCACGAAGCATATGCGATGACATTGTCATGCTGCATCAGAACACACCCTAACACAACACCACTAGCATCACTATACACAGTGAAGCCACCACTTCCAGAAGGTAGAGTCAACACAGGGGCAGAAACCAGACGAGATTTTAGCTCTTAGAAACTCATCTCACAATCCTGGTCCCAACAAAAAGGAATCCCCTTCCTGGTCAACTCTGTCAAAGGCGCAGCTATGGAGGAGAAATCCCTGATAAACCTCCTATAATAGCCCACCAGACCTAAGAATCTCCGACACAGTCCGGGGTCGCTCCCAACTACTCACCGCCTCGACTTTGGCAGGATCCACTCTGATACCTTCTCCAGAGATCAAATGTCCAAGGAACATGACTTCGTTCAACCAAAATTCACACTTGGAGAATTTGGCGTACAACTGATGACGTCTCAGAGTATCTGTAGATACCCCGATTTTGAGGTAACTCATTGATAAGGCTCCAATTGTTGCTTTGGATGTGGCTGATCCTCGAACCAATCCCTAAACCCGTAGCAAGCCTGTAGCCCAATTTGAAAACCAGAACAGTAGGGGAGAGCACATAGCTAGCACACCAACCTGGCACACCTAGCTAGCACACCAACCTAGCACACTTCCCTAGCACACATAGGTGGCGCACCTAGCCAGTGCACATCCCTGGCGCACAATACTTCGCAGGCTGCGGCTACTGGCTTTCCATCTTCCTTGCCTGTTACCTCCAGCAGTGAATATGCCATGGAATCTTCCAGGCATTTCGTCTGCGAGGCTCTGCCCATTCCCATGAGTTACCCTTGAGAGTTTCCTATATAAGGACCCCCATAGGTAGCCATAGAAAGAGATGAAAAATCCTGAGAGGTGAGAAATCCTGAGCTGAAATCAGAAACACAGAATTCTGCTCTGAACCAACTCCCTGCACGAGTTTCTCCTTCCGTCCAGCAACCTATACTCATTCTCTGGAGCACTCCCTTGCGTCCTAAAGCCTCCTTGGTCCTTCCAAAGCAACAAGGATCTTCTTATTTCAGATATTACAAGAAGGAACATCTCGAGAGGTAG
>JAMKQA010032250.1:0-14257 GCA_024699735.1 Posidonia australis
CCCCCCCCCCCCCCCCCCCCCCCACTCTTGCCTCCCTCCTCTTTATCTCTGCCTCCTCCCGCATGGCGCCAGCCGTCCATCCCATCGGAAGAGACGGGGAGGCACGAGTCATTGTCGCTTGTGGCAAAGGTGTGGGGGAGAAAAGGAAGAAGAAGATGGGGAAGGGTGTGGCTCGTGTGGGAGAGAAAGAAAAGGAGAGGAGAAAAAGAAGGAAAGAAAAGGAAAAGAAGATGGACACGCAAATCGAGGCGATTGTGCATCCTCAATTTGGACTCCACATTGGTCCCAAATCACGAGTAGGTGCACCGAAAGCCAACCACAAGCTCACACATCCAAGAAACAATAAATTATCCATTAATAAATCATTTATACAATATTGCAATTAATCACATGGTTTACAATTAAAAATGGATAATCAGGATGTCACATCTTACCCCCTTAAAAAGAATTTTGTCCTCGAAATTCAGCTCTAGTGAAACAAATAGGGCTACTGTCTCTGGATGTCCATCTTGCGCTCCTAAGTAGCCTCCTCTATACCATGGTGTTGTCACTAAACTAACACCAATGGAATCACTTTATTCCTAAAGACTTGCTCTTTCCTGTCCAGTATCTGCACTACATTTTCAACCATAAATAGGTCCTCCCACAGCTCCTTTGGCTGCATTGGTATCACCTGGGACGCATTGGCCAAACACTTCCTTAACATAGATACATGGAAGGTGTTGTGCACACCCACCAACTCTGGAGGCAGATCTAGTCTGTATGCCAACTCACCAACCCTCTTGGTAATCTGGTACGGTCTGATATATCTTGGGCTCAACTTGCCTCTTATCGAACCACTTCACACCCTTGTTTGGTGACACCTTCAGGAATACGCAGTTTCTTACCTCGAATCCCAGAGGTCTCTGCCTCCTATTAGCATAGCTCTTCTGCCAGCTTTGGGTAGACAACAACCTCTTCCTGATCAAATCCACCTTGCCCTCGTACTGTTGTACGATCTCGGGCCCAACTAACTGTCTTTCACCCACCTCACTCCAGCAGGTGGGTGTCATACAGGGTCTACCATACAATGCCTCATATGGAACCATACCAATGCTAACGTGGTAACTGTTATTATATGCAAACTCAATCAGAAGTAAGTGGTCCTCCCAGCTACCACCAAAGTCCAAGGCTTAGGCCCTCAGCATGTCCTCGAGTGTCTGGATGGTCCTCTCTATCTGGCCATCTATCTGGGGGTGAAAGGCAGTACTAAAATTCAGCACTGTGCCAAAAGCCTCCTGTAGAGCTCCCCAGAATATCGATATAAACCTCGTGTCTCTGTCAGACACAATAAACACTAAGACACCATGCAATCTCACAATCTCATCCATATACAACTCTATCAGTTTTGCCAAAGGAAGATTTATCCTCATTGGCAAGAAATGTGCCGATTTTGTAAGGCGATCTACTATCACCCAAACTGTATCATTTTTTCCTCGGGTTCGTGGCAAACCCGTCACAAAGTCCATCGACACATTTTCCCATTTCCACATTAGAACATCTAGAGGCTGCAAAGTCCCTTCGAGCTTCTGGTGCTCTATTTTCACCATCTGGAAGGTTGCACACTTCGCCACATACCCAGCAATCACTCTCTTCATCCCAGGCCACTAGAAGTTCCTATTCAGGTCTTTTTACATCTTGGTGCTTCCTGGATGGATAGTGTATCTGAAGCAATGGGCTTCCTCCAACAAAATGTTCTTGATTTCCTCTATTTGAGGAACATATAGTCTCAAATCATATCTCAACCCACCATCTACCCAAACTGAAAAGTGAGGGGCATTGCCAGCCTCTAGCTTCCTCCAGATATCTGACACAAAAGAATCATATTGCTGAGCCATGACAATCGCCTCGATCATCCACGGGCGAACCGACAAATTAGCCAGCACCATTCTAGCAGTTCCCTGAGACTGTCTCCGAGGCTTGCACTCCACTAGTCTTTCTAACAGTTTCCATTCATGGATCATCAGACTAGCCATAACATGAGTGTGCTTGCTCAGAGCATCTGCAATCACATTTGCTTTCCCTAGGTGGTATGACAAACTGAAATCATAATCCTTAATATACTCCACCCAGTGCCTCTGTCTCAGGTTCAAATCCTTCTTAAGTAAAGATGTACTTCAGACTCTTATGGTCTGTGTACACCTCAAACTATTCGCCATTTAAATAATGCCTCCAAATCTTCAAGGTGAACACAACAACTGCCATCTCTAAATCATGGGTGGGATAATTCTTTTCATGAGCTTTCAACTAGCGCGAGGCATACGCCACCACCCTACCATGCATGCTGCATCAGCACACACCCCAATCCAGTTCCATAAGCATCACTATAGACTGTGAAACCGTCGCTCCCAGAGGGCAAAGTCAAGACTAGGGCTGATACCAAACGAGCCTTCAACTCATTGAAGCTCTCCTCGCACTACCAATCCCAGGCAAAGTGCACTTCCTTTCTAGTTAGTCTAGTTAACGATGCAACAATCTTGGAGAACTCCTGGATGAATCTCCTATAATATCCTGCCAGTCCAAGAAAACTTCTAATCTCAGTTACTATATTCGGTCTGGCCCAACTGCTCACAGTCTCCACTTTTGCTGGATCTACCTTGATGCCTTCTCCCGAAATGATATGACCAAGGAAGGACATCTCTTCCAGCCAAAACTTGCACTTGGAGAACTTGGCATAAAGCTGATGCTGCCTCAGCGTCTCCAATACAATCCTCAAATGCTGCCAGTGGGTCTGAACATCCTGAGAATACACCAGAACATCATCCACAAAGATGACCACAAACTGATCCAAATAGGGCCTGAATACCCTATTCATCAGGTCCATAAAAGCAGCCGGAGCATTCGTTAACCCGAATGGCATAACCAAAAACTCATAATGTCCATAACGGGTGCGAAAAGCTATCTTCTACACAGCTGGCTCACTAATCCTCAACTGATGGTATCCAGATCTAAGATCTATCTTGGAAAATACCAATGCTCCCTATAGCTGGTCGAACAAATCGTCGATCCTGGGCAGTGGATACTTGCTCTTTACAGTGATCTGGTTCAACATCCGGTAGTCTATACAGAGCCGAAGTGAACCATCCTTTTTCTTAACAAGCAAAATCGGTGCTCCCCAAGGTGAAACATTGGGACGAATGAATCTCTTATCCATTGGTTCCTACAACTGATTCTGGAGCTCCCTTAACTCTACAGGTGCCATCCTATACAGAACCTTGGAAATAGGACCTAATCCCGGCACCAAGTCAATCACAAACTCCACTTCCCTGTGCGGTGGCATTCCAGGCAATTCCTCTGGAAAAACATCATGATATTCCAACACCATGGGCAAGTCCTGAAACTCGACCACAGGCGAAGTAGAAATTGTCACACAGGCCAAATAGCCCACACTGCCTCTTGCCAAATGATGGTAGGCCTTGAGGGCAGAAATCACTTTTCTGGGATCACCCGATCTAGTGCCTTGTACCATACACCAGCATTGGCCTAGACACTCTGCCAAAACTCTTCTCTTGGTACAATCTATCATAGTTGAATGCTGTACCAGCCAGTCCATTCCTAGGATAACATCATAATCCTGCATGTCCATTAGGATCAAACTGGCTTGAAAATTCCATCCCCTAGCTGAATATCAACCGGTCTCAAATACCTCCACACTAGACTGTGTTCTCCTAATGGAGTGACTACATCCTGGTGGAATGCCAACCTGGCTGGCCTAGTCCCTATCCCAGAAGCAAATGACTCGGAGACAAAAGAAAATGAACTCCCAGAGTCGAACAAGACTCGGGCCATCCGATCAGCCACAAGAAAAGATCCTATAATCAACACACCATAATTATAGTCATAACAAGGAATAGTGTTAGTTACACATAGGTTCCATTATTACAGGATAGGACTTAAATAATACAGCCATGCTAGTTCTCACCTTCTACCATATCTCCAGATGGACCAGCATCAGGGGTAGCAATGGAGAACACTCTCTCCTTGGTAGGCTGATGTGGCGCATCTCCTACTGGCTTTGGCTGACTGGGACAGTTCTTCTGGTAATGCCTGGACTTACTGCAGTTGTAGCATACTATACTATCTAAATTCCTCTGCCTGTGCCAACACTGCGCCGTACATGCCCCTTCTTGCCACAGACGTGGCACGCTCCCAACTGTGGGCTGCTGTTGGACCCTGCGTGGCTGAAACCAACGCTTTCATCTCTACTAGATGTAGGTCAATGCTTCCGCTTCTTCCCAGAGTTGCCAGAACTCCTAGAACATGCCACTCCAGTCATTGACGATCGTGAAATGGAGGGTCGAGAGACAGACTTTCTCCCCTTTTCCCTCTTACGATACTCCTCCTCAAATAGCCAACGATCATCCTCATAGCTGCTTGCAAGCTCAACGGTATTCGCTAAGGTTTGGCATCTAAAGCCAATCATTCTGTGTAGACACCCCATATGCTTGCAATTAGACCTTAAACCCTAAAGTTAACTCAAAATCCTAAAATCCTATTAAATCAAATTCAAAACCATAAGCCTAGACCTAAACCCTAGCATTAAACCCTAAAATTAACTCTAAACCATAAAACTAACCAAAATCAAATTAAAAATCCTAAACTTAACCCTAGAATTAATCAAAAACCCTAGAATTGATTCAAAACCCTAAACTTAATTCAAAACATAATTCAAAACCCTAGAATTAATCCAAAACCCTAGAATTGATTCAAAACCCTAAAATCAATTCAAATCAAACCCTAAACCCTAAGTCAAGCCCTAAGCCCTAATCTCATACCCTAACAACCTATAACAACTTCCCACTTCACCTTAACAATTTCCCACTTCACCTTAACTACCTTAACAACTTCCCACTTCACCTTAACTACCTTAACTACCTTAACTACTTCCCACTCCACATTAACATCCTTAACCATTTCCCACTTGACCTTAACTACCTTAACCACTTCCCACTCTAACCATAACAACTTATAACAACCTACCTAGCCATTGCAAGCCTATAAATACCCACCCCCTCCCCCCCATTTGCAAGAGAGAAAGGGTTGGAAATTTTGAGAGGAGAGCTACCAAGCTATTTTCCCACAACCAAAGCAACCAAAGAGGTCCAAGAGCAAAGAGGAAGCTCGGGGAGGAGAAAAATCCCAATTTCAGGCCACCTCTGGTGAGCTCTGGCGACCTCCAGCCATCATCTCCACTGTCCTCACAAGTATGCCCTCCACTGACCTCAATTTCCTTCAGAAATAGTTTCTTGGATCTCCCTCTTCCTTCCCTAGTCGATTCCAGTAGAGCCAGAGGGTTTCCCTGGCTAGAATCAAGGTTTCAAGCGTCATCGGAGCTATTCTCTGGTGACATAGGTGGGGGCACGAATCCAATGAGTGATTCGTGCCCTGGAGCATTCAATCCCCTTAGGTTTAGCCTTCTCCTGCTTCTCCGATCCTCAGGACACCATCTCGAGCCTCCAACAAGCCTCCAGAAGTTGCACGCCGGAATCGGGCTCTGTCGCCGTTGTCGGAGAAGATGACTAGTAGAGGAGCTCGATCAAGCGCCTCCAGCCTCGCCGTGCCTCCCCGAGCATTAGGACACGATCCTCTGGCCTTCCCCAAGCATCCAGAGCCACCAGGTCCTTGAATCGAGCTTTGGTTCTCCCCTGCAACCACCGTTGCACAAAATCCGATGAAGTTCAATCAGGTGGAAGAGGAAGGGCCCCATTCTTGGGCTGGATGAGGGGAAATCATCTGCGTCGCGTTCCCAAGCTTCCTGGACCCCTAAGCTGTTGATCCGTCGCCTCTAGGGCCTCCTCCTTCCACGACGCCATCTCCGAAGATGCATCAACGGCAAGCGAGACGGGAGGAGGATTTCAGCCATTGTGCTCTCGATCCAAACCATCGGATCCCTTCTTTTTCTTCTTCTCTTGCTCCCAATGGAGCCTGATGCTTGATCAGGCATCGAGATGCCCTAGAAGGGCATCCCAGGCGATCGTCGACGACGGAGTTCCGTCGTCGACAACTATCGTTTCTTTTTTTGTTAAAAAAATAAAAATAAAGTTTTCATTTGAATAAATTGCTGATACTTTTATTTTCTTACAAATAAGTCCTTTTTTCTTACATTTAGGCCCCTGCAAAGAATTTTTAATCATTTTAATAGTATTTGTTCTAAAATATTGCAATGTGACCCCTGAGCTTTCTTATTAATGTTTTCCATGATTTAAAATTTGGTATAAACCCTTTGAGTTTCTTTTCATGCATTTAAGTCTAGTATTTTTGCATTTAAAACCCTGAGCTTTACTCAAACTGTTCTGAATGCATAATTTTCTAGCATAATTGCAAATTAAACCCTGGGAATTTAAATATATACTCAAATGTGGTCAAAATTGCATTTTAGACCCTGAATTTTACTGATTTCTCACTGAATGCATGTTTTCTAGGGTAAATTTGCATGTCAGTCCCTGAACTTTCTATTTTCAAACATGAACTCTTTTTCTTGCACATTTAACCTTGAATTTCTACAGAATTGCATTAAATACATGTTTTACTAGCAAAATTGCATATTGACCCCTAGAGATCTTGAATTTGACCAAAATGCATAGTTTTGCACATTTGACCCCTAATTTCTTCAAAATTACATAAAATGTGTTTTCCTATGTATTTTTGATGATTTAGCCTTAGAATTTCAGTTTTCACTCAGAATTTGGGAATTTTGCACAAAAGCCCCTGGAATTTACATTTTATACATTTTGTTGCTACTTTTCATGCATATTTTCTCCTGCTTTCTTCCTTGCATCATGCATGCATTTTCAACTCATTTCAAACTTTGTTTTCCTATCGTTTCCTGGATTTCTTTTGACTTTCACAATTTTGATTTGGTTTGGCTTTCCATCGCCCGAGGGTGTACGTTAACAGGCTTGACAATGCCGACATTGACCCGAATGAGGATTATTTTCTCCAATTTGATTTTCTCAAATTTCTTCGAGTTTCCGCGGATTTGCGTGACACTTTCTGAGTATTCTCAATTTTCATGATTTTCCTCATCGCCCGAGGACGTACAGTAAAGTGGCATTTGCAATGCCTACATTGTCCCTTGGATTAACATTTTTTCTTTTTTATTCATTTCTTCTCTTAGATTTGGCATGTTTTCGCAGTCATCTTTAAGCATGTGCATTCAGAATAGACAAGCATACTCACAATAGACCATTAGCAAGCAAGAAACCTAGAAAGACCAATTTCTTCGGCCACATGGGGGTGCCTAATCCCTTCCCCATGCATAACAAGAATCCTTACCCTTTCTCTGGCCTACATTGATTTGTGCACTACATCCATTAGGCATGGAACATGCATATGTTTTCTTTGCCTTAGTTTCTTTTGGATTTTTTCCTTTGTGCTTGGTTTTCCTCGTCTTTCCATTAAAAGACTAAGTGGTGACTCATTTCCTTATCCTTTTCTTATCTTTCCTTGGTGTTTCCAAGCCCAGTCTTCTTCTCTAGATTCACCATCTTTACCATGACCATATCGGGACTCCTCATGTGCTTCCACGCACCGTAGGAGAGCCGTGCAAGGTTCCACTAGTATGGTCACAGAAACTGACGACTCTACTAGGGATACCTAGATTCTGGCTTTCGTTTTGGTTTCCTTGCTTGCTTAGCATTGATCTATACTCTAGGTTTGTTTGCTTGTTCTGTTTGTTTGTACATATTTGACTGAACATGCATTTTTGTGCCTTTTTACACCATTGCTATGCCACCACACATGCACATGACCTAATTCATGCTTTTTTGTTGCGATACTTGCTTTTATTCACTACTTGTGAGCATAACACTAGCACATGCCATATCCATGCCTTTTACTTGATTGATTGACTGTTTGGATGCCATGATTGTGTGTTTTCTTCCCCTTTATTGTATTTGCCATGATTAGGGGAGTAGAGACATGTTTGCCTCCCTATCTAGTTAAAATAAAACACACAAACTAAGACAAACAAATAATAAGGCATAACTAGAGACAAATGCTTACAATTTCCCATGGTTTAATAAAACGCAAGTAAAAGACACCAAAGCATATTGCATGAATGATCATTTTAGAAAGCACGCATCTTCTCCTCTGAGTCTACCTACAGTTTACGAAGGACAATTCTAGTAAACCGTTTTATAGCTTTGGCGTAGGGCGTGTTGCTAGTTTGTCCCCCCTTGTTTGGGGTCATGTTGGTGTTAGTAAAGGATATAGCTCCATGCTAATGCAAGTGACGAGGCCACCAATGCACCACCCATTCACTGCCTACACTTCGGCTAGGATTTAGAACGGGAACCTTACTTTTTTGACCAGAGTCAAAATCTAAAACCCATAAGTCCATCCTATGTGGTCAACCCCACATGGGACATGCATAGTGAGAGAGTGCACTTTAGGACATTCATCAGCATTGTATGTCATTGCATGCCACTTTAATAACTCGCATTTGTCTTTACGTCAGGTTCTGATACTTGTCTCTCTTACCTATTTTCTCAGGTAGCTTGTTGTGAGGTCCTCAGCTAGGAGTTTGGGTGTCTCCGTTGCGGGTGGCCTCTCGTGGTTGTTTTCTCTTTCCTTTTCCGAGCTATTGGTCACTTTTTGACTGTAGTTCGTCTTAGAGCTTGTGCGTTTGCCTTTTTTCCGCATCTCCATTTATTCCGTTTGAGGTTAGCCATGGCCTAGCAGACCTGCAAGCCTCCGGTTATTGTTTTGAAGGGGGATCCACATTTAGATCCTCCTTCTCTCACTTTGACTGCTTCTTCTTCCCTCTATGCATCCCAATTTGGGAACCATGGAGGATCTCTATCTCCTCTTCCAAGACAGTGGCAAACACAAGCCGATCTAGGGCCTGTCACTAATTCGATCGCGGTGACTACCACATGGGTCCCAGAAGTTCTGCCAGCTTCACCCTATCTCTCGGGCCCTCCAGTTTCAGGAGTTCAACTAGCTGCGGTTGTATCTATTTTAGGGGCCATTCCTATTCTGCTCTTGCCTTTGGACCAATCTTTTGATGGGTCTTCGGCCACACAGGCTCAGTAGTTGAGAGCTTTGGCCCGAGAGTTCGAACACATGGCCCTTTCTCTTGATCCTGTTGAGGGTCCTCCTCTTTCGACCTCTGAGGTTCCAGTGCAGACCACTATAGCATTGCAGGCTCACACCACTATACTATCACCCATACCATCGCCCCAACATCACACTGCTCCGACGATGGGGGCATTATCTATGCCTCCTGCATCACAACTGCATTGGTCACAGCATGCATCACAATCACTTAAGAATCAACCCATTAGTTGTGCGAGAGTACAGCATTTCTCGAGTCCATCGCCCGGAGCTGTACCAATGTTGTAGTTGTTGCTCTCGTGCTCAACACCACACACAGCACAGCATACTCAGAACCCACCTCAATAACAGGATCAGGTCCCAACACATAGGTCATCACTGCACACTATGCGCACACCTTCCACTGTTAAGTCAGTGCATCACATCACATTGGCTCAACAAGGACAACAACCTAAGAAGAAACGAGGCCGTCGTGTTGAAAGCGACTACACTCAACTGGGCGAGTCGCTGAGCACTATTTTTCCTCGTGTTATGTCACTTCTGAGACTCCCAAATCTGCGTCCCCCACCAACTTCACTCCCTCTGTGGTACGATGCGAGCGTATACTGTGATTACCATCGAGCCCCGAGGCATTCGATTGATAAATTCTGCACTTTGTGGGATGTCGTTCAGACTTTAATTGACAGTGGGACCTTTGTTGTTGGCACAGTACCCACATCCATGTCTCCATCCTCACCAGCATCTAGGTCAGCACGCATTACACATCCACACACCACTATTGAACTGATGCATCTTGTTGCATTAGTACAACTAGGGCAGCAACAACAGCAAAGGCGGCCTCGCAGTAAGGAAAGTGACTTCACCCTACTCGGGGATTCGTTGAGCGACATCTTTCCCAAAGTTGCACCATTCCTGCGGCTACTAGAGATTCGCCCACCATCGGACCCACTTCCCGGGTGGTATAAGACAAACTTGTTCTGTAAATTCCATCGCACCCATGGACATTTGACGAGCAAGTGTTTTACTCTCCGAAATGCTGTCCAGGATTTGATTGACAATGGAGACATTGTCGTCAACACACAGGAGGCAATACACACAAACACCCTCACCCACACTTACACACACACGTGCACACCCTAGCATAGCCGACCTTACCTTGTTTGAGCCAGCAAGCTCCGAGGATGTTGGAATTTCAAAGGTTTATTTTCCTCTTTCTCCCAACTCTTTCCTGGGGAATCCATCGGGCCTTATTAGCCTAGTTTGTCCTCTTGTCTTTTCTCAATTTTTTCCAATGACACTCACATGTGCCACTCTTGTTCTTGTTCCTCTACGAGGGGCTTAACCAACAGTTTGCCAGTTTGCCATGCACCGATCTGTCCTAGCACGTGCAAATACCCTGGATCATGTAGGAGACAGCCATCACAGCAGAAATCAACTCCAACAGAGATACAGTCTTACTGTCACCAACAGATTTAGCATTCACAGTGACAGTTTCAGTTTCAATAATGGTTTTGATTGCCTTGGTTTCATCTACCTTGATTCCGGTTCCCATCGGCACTACTAGGAGTTATTATGAACCCCAATGGAATTGACAAAACAGCAACAACAAGGACTGGAGCTATATCCTTTTCCTTTGTTTCCTTTGTTTTTCTTTTTGCATCATCATATATCAAAACACAAAAAATAGAAAAAGCACAAAAGTTGAAAAAAAAAAAAATATACAAAACAGAAAAACATTAAGAATAATAGAAAATAATAGTTTGCTTGTCAATAACATTCTTCCCGATGATGAAATTTGGGAAAGCTCACCTATGTCAGAATGGATTATCCCTCCTTATTTGTCACTACTTAGACAACCAAGTTAGCAAGGGAGCCATTGAACATCAAAGCCGGGCAAAATGTCCAAACTCTGCAAGGATCATGCGCCTCCAAGAGGGATATAAAATGTTAGGGGTGACTGAGAGGGTGAGCCAGAAAAAAAAACATGCATTTGCAAGGGCATAAAAGAATAGAGAAGACAGAAGGCAAAGACAGAAGTTAGCCCAAGAGTGAGAGGCGTGCGTCATAGCTCTACCCTTACCTAGGAGAGGAGTTGGAGTATGCGCTTAGTAAAATCACACCTTTGAGGGACTGACCCACCCTCTTCTAATAAAGGCCTTTTGAACAGATCGTGCGTTTATTACCTCCAAGTCAAGGTTAGAGTGAAACTGCATGTCTATGAGGGAGTAAAAGACAAGACAATGGTATTGAAAAGAAAAAGTAGGTGCGAGACCTTAAAGAGTTTGGCATGGAGCCAAGCCTATTACAGTACCTTACAGTGAGTTCGAGTGCCACCACTACCTATCGAGAGCCACCATTGACTTGTGAATCTCTGTAGTGTCAACTGAGTCAAAGGTGTCATCCTTTTCTAACAGGCGTACAACTTTCCAACCTAACTAAGGGTAAACAAACAACTGAACTAAACAAGCAAACGATCCAGATAATGAACTCATTTAACAAGTAAAGCAATAAATGTAGACAACAAGCAATTAAAATCACAAGGCATGCATTTCTTGATCAAACAAAAAGGTCACTCTTAAATAATTAAATTGCTCACAATAATAGAGTCCAACACAATAATCATAATCATCACAATTTTGCTTCGATGAATCTTTTTGCTTGCATATGGATTTGTTCAACAGGTTTTTTGCCAAGTGCTTTTGACCAGGGGCATGTCAGCTGCTCTTTGGTCAAAAGTCTCATATCATGTGCTTGACAGGACACCAACTATAGTATAATTGAACCAAAATCTTCGACTAGGGGCATATCAGCTACTCTTTGGTCGAAGGCCACGTATCAGGTGCCTAACAGAACATCAACTTACTATGTATTTGAACTAGAGCCTTCGACCAGGGGCATGTAGGCTGCTTTGTGGAAAGGAGGACGGTTTTGAGAACGCTTGGTGCGAATTATCTTCCAAATGATGGTTGGTGCACTTTCTTATAGAGAAGTGACATTCATTAAAGCCTGGGCATCGTTGGCATGTCACAAACACTCCGAATTTGCGACGACATTGGGCATAGACAACAAATCCTTAGCTGCTTCAATTGATATTCCCCACAGCCGCGATGATCCAAGGTGCACTCGTACTTGAATAAGATCTCGTTGGTGAACTTTAGTTGGCTAAACCAGTTATCTAGGCCCCCCAGCTTTCTTCTATTCCCTTGTTTCAGCATCCTCCTTAGCGTTCCGATACTAGGGGCAAGTCAGCTTCCTTTTGGTAATGTTCTCTTGATACCGGTATTATGTCATTTGCCCTTTTGGAATCTTGCTTTCTGGACCATCACCGACTACCTCTTGGTAGGAGTGTTCGCTTTTTGGATTTCCGAACCAGCACCACTACTTCTCGGATGATGTGTTCGTTTATCCTCCTTCTGGACTGTCACCGACTGCCTCTCGAATAGCGTGTTCTCTTTTCGGATTTCCAAACCATCACCGCCTGCTTCTAGGATGATGTGTTTTTTTATCCACCTTCTAGACCGTCATTGACTGCCTCTCGGTTGCCATGTTCGCTTTTCGGATTTTTGAACCATCACCGCTGCTTCTCGGATGATGTGTTCATTTATCCTCCTTTTGGACCATCACCAACTGTCTCTTGGTTGGCGTGTTTTCTTTTCAGCTACCCGAACCATCACCGCCTGCTTCTCGGATAATGTGTTCGGTTATCCTCCTTCTGAATCGTCACCAACTGCCTCTCGTTTGGTGTGTTCGTTTTTTGGATTTCTGAACCATCACCGCCGCTTCTCGAATGATGTATTCGTTTATCCTCCTTCTGGACCATCACTGACTGCCTCTCGATCAGCGTGTTCGCTTTTCTTCCTTCTGAACCGTCACTAATTGCCTCTCGATTGGCGTGTTCGCTTTTCAAGTTTGCGAACCATCACAGCCTGCTTCTCAGATGATGTGTTTGGTTATCCTCCTTCTAAAATGTCACTGACTGCCTCTCGATTGGCGTGTCTACTTTTCGGATTTTCGAACCATCACCGCCTACTTCTTGGATGATGTGTTTGTTTATCCTCCTTCTAGACCGTCACCAACTGCCTCTCGGTCAGCGTGTTCACTTTTCTACCTTCTGAATCGTCACCGACTGTCTCTCGGTTAGTGTGTTCGCTTTTCAAGTTTCCAAACCATCACAGCCTACTTCTCGGATGATGTGTTAGGTTGTCCTCTTTCTGGACCATCACTAATTGCCTCTCGGTTGGTGTGACCATGCCGGTGGAACCCTCGGTTCTCCAACCTACTCCGGTGTGCGGAAACACACAAGGAGATCCGATACAGTCACGGCGAAAATGGTGAATCCGGAAGAAGAGACAAGACTCGGAAACACCAAAGGGAAGACAAAAAGATAAGGAAAGGAGTCGCCACCTAGTATTTTAATGGAAAGACGAGGAAAACCAAGAAAACACAAAAAAGGCAGAAAGCAAACAAGATGCAAAGATGCATGTGTTATCCATGCCTAATGGATAATGCAAGATGAATGCGGGCTAGAGAAAGTGTAAGGATTCTGGTTACGCATGGGGAAGGGATTAGGCACCCCCATGCGCTTGAGAAAACTCGGCCTTTCTAGGTTTCCTACTGTCAATAGTCTGATGAATGTATGCTTGCTTATTCTATATGCTCATGCATGAAAATGACCGAAAACATGCCAAATCAAGGAGAAGTGAAATCAAAGGAAAAAGTTAATCCGAGGGTCAAATGTGGGCATTGTTAATGCCACTTTACTGTACGCCCTTGGGTGATGAGGAAAATCGTGAAAATCGTGAAAATCTCGGAAAGCTTCTCGCAAAACAGCAGAAATTGGGATAAATCCGAGAAAATTAAAAAGGGGAAAATAATCCTTGTTTCGGGACCATGTCGGCTTTGTAAGCCTTTTACTGTACGCCTTCGGGCGATGGAAAACCAAAACAAGCGAAAACCGTGGAAAACTGAGGAAAACCCGGAAAACGAGGTAAAGACTAAGCTCAGAACATAGCTAGAAGCATGCACCAAGCAAGGAAGAAAAGACAGGAAAAAATCGTGCAAAAAGATGTGAAAAGTATGCAAAATGCAAGTGTGAGTGCAAATCTGAAGAAGTCTAGGGGGTTTTGTGCAAAAAGCCCAAATCCGAGGAAAACTGACATTC
>JAMKQA010032252.1:0-13068 GCA_024699735.1 Posidonia australis
TTAAAACAGAACATTAAAAACTGGGTTGGGCCCATTAGAGCAGAAAGAAGCTGGAGATTAAAACATATAGAATCTCAAATTCAATTCATTGATGGATTGGCTGAACATTCTGCTATCAATGATGCAATCTGGGTAGAGAAACAAGCATTGAGATCAGAACATCATGAACTATTAAAAGAGCAGGAGGCCTTTTGGAGATAGAAATCCAGAATTCAATGGTTGAAAGAGGGAGACTTCAACACTGCCTTCTTTCACAATATGGTTAAATGCCATAAGAGGATAAACAATATCTACTCCCTGAATAATAATAACAAGCAGATCACTTCCCCAAAGGCAATCTGTAATGTGATTGAGAATCACTTTTTTAACCAATTCAACAGAAGACCTTGCCTCAAAGTTCCCTTCAATTGGGACAGCTTGGTACCTCACAAGATCCCTAAACCTGACTCTCTTGAAGTTCCATTCACTGAAGAGGAAATAAATGCTAATATCTTTAAATTACCTGGGAATAAAGCTTCGGGTCCTGATGGATTCCCAGTGATGTTTTTCCATCATTTCTGGGACCTTATGAAACCTGAAATCGTGAACATCTTCCACCACTTTCACTCAACTAGTGACCCTGACACTCTTGCACCTTTCAACCAAACATTTATTATTTTAGTTCCCAAAAGGAATGGTGCCTGTCAGATTAAAGACTTCAGGCCAATAAGTTTGGTAAACAGCATTTACAAAATCATTACCAAAACACTGGCTACTAGGTTATCCCCTGTTCTTAATCAGGTCATCGATTATTCTCAATGTGCCTTTCTATCTGGTCGATCCATTGGGGACTGCTTCTTAGTGGCTCAGGAGACCCTTCATTTTATAAGAGTTTCCAACACACCTGGATTTATCCTCAAATTAGACTTTGAGAAGGCCTTTGACAATGTCAATTGGGAGTTCTTGCTGGATTCCCTTATGGGCTTTGGATTTGGGTCTAAATGGATATCCTGGATTAGAATGTGCATCCAATCTGCAAAATTCTCCACATTAGTCAATGGTTCTCCCCATGGTTTCTTTAGGGCAACCAATAGGCTTAGACAGGGTGACCCACTTTCTCCCTTACTCTTCATTGTAGCCACACATATATTGAACCGTATGTTGAAATTGACTCTGTCCCATAACCTTATAGCTGGTATTAATTTTCCACATGAGGGTCCTACTGTGTTAAACATACAATATGCTGATGATACTCTATTGTTCTTAGCTGAAGGCATTGAGTACATGATAAATATTAAACGTATTCTTTGTTGCTTTCAATCATGCTCTGGTTTGAAAATAAACTTCCATAAATCCTCCCTATCTGGAATAGGGGTGACTCAGACCTCCATTGCCAACTCATGTCAAAATTTAGGCTGTGAAACTGCTGACTTACCTCTAATGTATCTTGGTCTACCTTTACGTTATAGGAAAGCTACTCACAATGATTGGACCCCAGTAATTGAGAAAATATTACATAAATTATCCCAATGGATGGTCAAACATCTTTCCCTAGGAGGCAGACTAACACTGTTAAATTCAGTCTTATCAGCGATCCCTACTTATTACCTGTCAGTGTTGCATTTGCCTAGTCAAGTGGAGAAAGACATGACAGGATTAGAAGCAAATTCCTTTCGAATTCTGATTCTGCTAACCACAAAGGGATGCATCTAGTTAACTAGGCCTCTCTCTGTAGATCCAAAAAGTACAAAAGGTGGGAGATCATTAATCTCAAAAACTTTAACCTAGCTCTGAAAACTAAGCTACTTTGGCAATTATTTTCAGAGAACTGTCACATGAAATGGAAAGAACTGGTAAGGGCAAGATACCTTCATAAAGTTTGGTCTGGTGCTCTATTAAATACCTCAGCCAACAACTGCTCCCCTCTTTGGCATAGCTTGAAGAACTGCTTTGATATACTCAACTATTTCACCACTTTTCATATACAAAACGGGAATGATACTCTATTCTGGGAAAATAAGTGGTGGAATGGGACTAAACTAAAAGTTATTTTCCCTAAGCTTTTCTCTATAAGTAGGTTTAAAAAGCCTTCAATTTAAAAAAACCCTGGAGCTATTCAGCATAGATTTCAATAAGCTCATTGATTATTCCAAAGTTCAGTTGGAAGATTGTAATCTTCTACAAGCCCAGGTTGACTCTGTGGCCTCTCTTATGCAGTCAATCTCTCTAACGGAAGATAGGGACATCCTTTCATGGATGCCCACTATAAACTCTAACTTTTCTGTTAACTCCTACTACAACACCTTAAATGATGATGGTATTAGATTCCCCTTTTACAGCCCTATTTGGCACAGTTGGGCCCCCCTAAAGGTCAAATTATTTTCCTAGTTCGTATTACACAATAAGAATTTGATCAAAGAAAATTTAGGCAGAAGAGAGTGAACTGGACCCTAAAATTGCATTTTTTGTAACCCCACATAGAGTCTAATACACACTTATTTATCAATTGTTCCTATATATGACACATTTGGAGATTTTTCTTATCCTCTGATTTATATCCAGGCTACTTCTGCATTGCAGATTTATTCCATTCTAAGACTTCTCTTATATTTATCTAAAATAATCGTGGGTAGATTATCTTACTCCAAATCATTTTCTGGTTGATTTTGAAAGAGAAAAGTAACAGAATTTTCAGAAACTCTTATAAATCTCATTTACTTATACTTTCTGATATCATTTCCTTAATGTATCAATTGATAAATATTTATGTTACAGGGTTTGAGAAGGATGAAATGCTTCATTCAATTACTACCATGTCTTCAACAAAGACTACATACCCAACCTCGAATCCATCTTCTTCCAGAGGTTCTATGGAGACTTCTCAGCCTCAATCCTTTGAGACAGTCATGTATGATCCTTCCACTAGAGATGGTTTGAGACAATGACAATCCTAATATGACCTTTCTGTTTTGAAATATCTGTATTTTTAACATGTAACCCTTGAAACACAAACATTACCTTGATTGTCCTGGACCGTTTGGTTCCATATTTTGTAACATTCTAAACATATTCTTCCCTTGGTGGTGGTTCTCATAACTAATGGGATTATAATCAAAACAACTTACCGATATCCAAAAAAAAAAAAAACAAAGTAGAAACCGGACACAGGAATGCTTAATTTGCGAAAAAACATGGAATTCGATGATCACAACTTTAATACTGTCAAAAATTCCAAATGTTGTAGCCTCCAGGTTGTCATATACAACTGAAAGGAAAAGATTAATTACAGGGTAGTGATGTGGTTTCTTACAGAAATTTCCCATCAACTGAAAAATGCTGGAATTTTACATGGCTGAACTTTATTTAAGAACATCATCGGAGAAGGGTACAACCCAAACCAAAAAGGACAGACCAGTGCCACGAGAACCATCGTCCTTACTCTTATTTCAAAAAAAAACGAGGGATAATAAAAATTCGTAAAACAACTTTCTCCGTACATGAATCAATCTCATCACTAACCACAATGTCAAGCAAGATGGATCCTTCAAAGATCATCTTCAATAAATAAACCAATCTACATTGAAGGAGCAAACTTGATAATTAATCTTCCTCCTCAGATAACAAGGCAGATGCAAAAGGAGCGAACTTGTATCCATCACCCTCATAGAACTTGTTTTGAAACTCAACCCAATGAAGCCTAAGAGCATGCAGGAAGGCGCTCAGAGTTTCCATCACAAGCAGCACACCAATTGTAGCACAAAGGAATACGACGAAGCCAATGGCAAGGATAAAGGGATTGTGGTACCTAATCAGCAACAAGAATTATTCGTACTGTGTAATTCATTTAGATGTGCAAAGTGCAATACTGCACATGAAATTTGGATAAAAAGAAAGTATTTCATACCCCCAAGCAAGAACAAGGACCTTCTCATAGAACACGCTAGAAAGCTCCGAATGAGCAAGACTGAAAAACCAAACAAAATGTGTCAACAACAGTTACAAACTTACAATAGAGAGTCAGTGAAAGGATGCCAAGCACACAAAACTATAATTATGATGCAACAGCAAATATGATTGTTCGCCAATACATTCCCTTTCTTCCCAGTAGTTAAACACAGACTGAAGTACAGGAACATTAAGCAAAAATAAAAGCAAATGATGATAGTTCTGATTATTCGAGAGTAAGTATATAGACTTCTCTATAAAGCAAGCTAGCAGACAACGCTTGCATGGACGATCTAGAATTCCATAAATATCACTGGCAATTGAAATATACCTGAGAGCCCATAATCGAAGGTAAGAAGCAGTGTTGGATACAGCTCCAAGGACAAATTCTATAGTATGTATAAGTTGGTGAACAAAAATCTCACTAAATTCAAATTCTTCATGTTCAACAGAGGAATGATATGGCTCTATCTCAAGGGAATCGCTGTCGGTGGTCTGAAGCATTGCATAAGACTGGTCTTGGTGCCTCTGAACATCAGAGAATAACATTGGTTAAGGGGTAAAAGAGTAGAGAGGTTATACAAAAATCATAGAACTTACTTCCTCATGCTGCCTTTTTAAGAGAAAGGGCTTTGGAAGTAACATCCATGGAACAGCAACAAGAGCCAGCAAAAGCAATACAAGCTGATAATAAAGCAAGAAATAGCCAGCCAAATGAATATAATATAATGTGCATTCAGAAAAATACATATGCAGAAGACATGATCAACAGCACACCTGTAGTGTTTTCTGGCCAGCAAATAACTGATTTTCACCAAGATCATCTGTTGGGCTCAAAAACATATATATCATTATATGGTAGAGATCGGCTTGGGAACCAGTGCACCATTTCACAACAATGAGGAGTGAGAGGTAACCAAACAAACTATTTAAGAATATCAGCTGAGGAACAAACTGGAACCTGCAAGATATTTTAATAAGTACGCTCAGACAACCTGGTAAAAGAGTAATTAGCTGTGGGAATGAGACTCAAAAGGTGTATATGGAATTTCTCTGGTGCAAATAGGTGAAAGGACGAGGCATACGTATGGAGCCAAAAATTTATTTGGACCCAGTCAGGATAAATAATGTATTTCTCTGGTATGAGGAGATTTAAAATATCAAGAAAGGAATAACTCTAAACTACCAGTATGGTTACTTTTAAGCTCTTTACCATTCCATGCAACTTCAAACATCAACAGAGAACATCCTATGTCTCTCACATAAATAATATGTAAAAGCTTACATCCGGCTGCACTGATTTGATTTCAACAATCTTAATCAAACTTAGTTGGTAACAAGCAAGGCTCCAGATGATAAATTCCAGTTTTGGATGGATACAATAAGCACCTATTTTTGCAGATATAAAGGTAGAAGAGATGAGAGTTTTCATATGATCAAAATGCAAAATTGATTTGCCAATGCACTGCATAGTCTAGGAACCTATGAAAACAATGCTATGAAGGTTTATCCTACAATCACCATTACCAAAAATAAAATGAACCAAGGTAAAAAAAACGAAGATATGTTTATTGTTGGATAGAAATAACGATTTTAGCCTCACCATTTTTTATGGAAAAGAACGACATCAAACATTTAAGAGTGTTTGGCACTAAAAGATAGTGCTTGATAAAAGATAGTTGGATCATCAACTCACCAGATATTAATGCCATTTTGAAAAAATTTGGCATTAAAATAGCTCAAGATAATGCCAAGGTTCATTTGAGCCACTCCGATAAGGATGGACAGCTTCATTTTCAGTGAATTGAGAAATGGCAACTCACTGCGACTGCCATGCCACTTGGGATCCACACCAAAAGGATAGGTGGACCGCACCTTAACCAAGCCTTGTGTAGTAGCATCACTAAGATAAAGATGATAAGAACATATAAGCTCCAACCAAAAACTAAAAGAGCTTTATTATTAAGCAACAAAATTTCTATTATTAATGAAATAATTTAAAAAGAAACACACGATACCTGCATGAAGCATCACGACATGCATAGGCAGATTTGCCAAACAGTTCAAATGGTACAGAAAAGAACTCATTGTAAATCAGTCCTGTGTAAATTGAGTACAATGCCATGATTAATATCACATAACGCCCCCCAAACATCATTTCAGTGATGTCTCCAAGCTTCTGTTAGATAAATGACAGGATATCAGCAATAAACACCAGGGATAGAAGAATTATTTTAATGTCAAATAATACTATCTAGAAAAAACAACATAACTGAAAATTATGAAAATATAAGCAAACACCAAAAAAAGGTTCTGCTTTAACCAGTATGTTTTACCATATAATACGCATTAGCCACATATGAGAAATTTCAATATCCAAGGAGAATTTTAAAAATGTAAGACATTACAAAGATTTGACGCGGATATAATTGAAGATGGAGCGATTACATACACATTATGTGTAGCATTAATAGTTTCACTTATGTCAGACCACCACCCTTCCAGAGCTGACCTTGTTCCATGAAAGGCCAGTTAAGATCTATCGCCATTATCTCACAATACCAAATCTTGTTTACTATTCATCATCAAACAACCATCCATGTAACACTGCATAAAAAAACTTGTCTATAGCCAATTGAAGTATCATGATCTGACCCTCCCTCTGCCAAGAATGTAGTACACAGATAGAAGGCGGCCAATACTGCTAGAGGCTCCCTGTATTTGTTTTCAGTTTTATTATTCCTTTCAAGCCAGACCACCTGATTACATATCTGTCATACTTGACTTCCACATTCCCACTAATTAAAAAATGCTTCCCAATGTTAATCAGAATCAAGAACAGAACAAAAAGGATGAATTTTGGGTCACAATGAAAATCTATAGAAAGCTTAAATGATGTTCTCCTAAAAGCACAATAGGCAAGAACAACAGTAAGCAAAAAACCTGCAAGAAAAACAAGTAGATCTCCTTCTCATCCAATATCTGTTAAATCATTTACCAATATTCCCTCCTCCAACTTGGAATCAAATTTGATACTAATAGTATAATATGGCATTCATCCCATCTTGCTTTTGAAAGGAAAAAGACACTTGAATCAAGTGTCCCCTCCCTACTGATGCTCCATCTTTGTGATAAATTCACCTGAAGTGACAAGATTCACATGTATAATTTTTTGGTGATCCAATTTTTCACTTCCTACTTTCGCCCCCATTTGGATATAGTGGAATTCTAGAAGAATGTCTCTTAATTTCAAGTATATATCTCCTTAAACTCGTATATGTTTGACAAACAAAATACCCAGGCACCACAATTACATTCTTCAGTAGTATATTGCTGAACACGTATAAAACAATAAGCCAACCCCATGCAAATGCTGGTAGAGAAGATAAAAACAAACATTTTAAGCAGTAGCTTATGACTACATGGCGTAAATAATAAACCACAGACAATGCCAGCAAAGAATGAGAACAATTGAAAAGCATCCAATGTCATTGCAAAAGAAAAAAAAACGAAGAAGTTGCCATGCACTAACCTGAGTAGCCATTTTCTTCTCACGGAGTATAAAATACAGAGTTGAAAGCAGCAAGCATATACCATGGCCCCAATCACCAAACATAATTGCAAACAGAAAAGGAAATGTAATGATTGTATATACTCCAGGATTTGCTTCTTGATACTCTGCCACTCTGCAATTAGAGAAAACCAAAGATTTCAAGATCTAGGGTGATATTTAACTAAACAATAGAAACTACGAGATCTCCTGTGATGGTTTTACAACAATGATGCTTATTTGAATGAATGAAAGGTCATAACCAATTTAAACCTCATAAGTTACAAACTAAAACAAGTACAAAGTTATTGGCACCAATTTAGAGTAGTGGCTGAAAGATCAAGTTAAGATGTTGATAGAATCGTGAAAGAACAGAATGAAAACAAGTTCTGTACAAGCCATCAATAGGAGCAATGAAGCAAATTATTATCTGATGGTCGAGCAGCAAAACAATTGATCAAGATTGACGACAACATTTTAAAAAAACTCCAGCATGAACAAAATCATTAGAGATTGAGGAACACAAAATCTGCAGGTAATTGTATATACGTAATGCTAGGTAATAGTTGCATTAGGGGAGACAGGTCAGACCATTAAATAAGCTACATGTCTTAAAATTAAACAAATAAGGCAGGATGCTTCACCATGTGGAATCTTAAAATGCATGTATATGGACTTCTTTTGAGAGTAATGCATATATATGGACAAAAGCAACAAGGTTCAATACTGAGGTAAGATCAAGAGCTATCTATCTAGGCAACAAGAGAGAATATAGACCACCAAAACTAAATCAAGAAACTCAGATGAGAAGAAATGCATATCAGTGACCTAGACTACATGGGGTGACAACATATACGGCTCGTATGGTGAATACAAACTATGAAGACATAAATATGAATTAGACATCAATAAATAGCATATATATTATATTCAGCATAATATTTTAAGTTTTCTATTTTATTTATTGCAATTAATTTTTTGACCAAGGATGAGCAAGAGCAAAATGCAAAATGTATAGGAGGCTTCTAATAAAATTTCTACAGGTAATCTTCTAAGAAAATAATTTAAATTAATCACACTCCAGGACTCACCCATATGCATCAACTATATCTTGGAATGCGGCAGTGAATTTATTTGTCTGAAAATAAGTTGGTGGTGATTCTTTTGTATGCAGAACTTGGAAAATAGAGCCAACTTGGGAATTACTGTCTGACGTTGCTCTCTGCAATGCATCCTGGATCTGCAACAGCGAGCAGGGGGGGTTTCCAATTTTTTACATTTTATCCAGATTAATAGATAATACTAAAAGATTGATTTTCAAGATATCATCAAGCATCAAATGAAATACCAGAGTTGTCGCAAAAATGGGGCTCCATCCTTCGGCAACTAGGCATTTTTTAGTCACATCCAGGCTAAGCATATTTAAAGTGTGGTGAACAGCTTTTTCCTTCCTCACCTGAGTGATAGAAACATAATAACAAGGATAAACACATAAGAAGAAAGAAATTCTCAATTTTAACATCACTTTTAGTCTGGTATGATTGAAATATACCAGAAAAAGAATACTAACCAAAAGATTCCACTGTTCAAATTGATGGGCAATGTTTTTTAACAATTTGTCCCTGTGTAGCAGTCCTATATCTATTGTCATCTTAAGCTCGGAGACTCTTCCAGTAACCTGGTCAAAGAAATTACATAGAAGAAACAAATTAGACTATCAGTGTCATTATGTGACAAGAATAAGGTTTTGTTCTGTCAATAATTATTCAAATTGTATATGTATTGTGATCTACATCAAGAAACTACAAGATGGCAGGACTAACAGCCAATTGACTCTAAAATTAAGGAACTGTCACTTGGAGGAATAACCTACCAGAATATTACAGGCGTTAATCATCCATAATGGCAAAGAATAATGACTAGAGTCACTATGTGTTGGAAAACTGGCTTATTTCCAATTAGTCATGATTAGTCATTTGTGTACTCTGACCTACATGATCAAGCTACTAAATGGCAGGTCCCACCTTTAATCAACTCAAAGAACTAATAGAAAGTGTATTAATTAACTTGCTTGTAGAAATAATCTAGCAGAACATAACAGATACTGGTTTTCAACAATGATATGAAGTACAACAATAGCATACACAAAAAAAAAAAAGAGAAAAGATAAACAAATACCAGTATACACAACCTCCAGCATGTAAAAGGGGTGTCGAACTATCAGAATGGAAAAGAGGAAAAAGAGAAAAAAAAAAAGGGCAAAACAAAAATTGCACAAAAATATTACAGGCGTTAATCATCCATAATGGCAAAGAATAATGACTAGAGTCACTATGGAAGCGTTTGTTTGGGCGCTCTTCCGGCTTCCGCTGCTCCAGCACCCATCCGAACGCAGATTCCGCAGCCAAACGCCAGTGCTCGGGAGCGCTGCTGAAGACGAGGGCCGCTCCGGACGAGCGCGCACAAAGCGTGGAACTGGGAGCCGGCGGGAGCAGGCGATAGCCGCTCTTCCGAATAACTGTGTTCAAGAGCTGCTACAGTAAGGTTTCTTGGGTTTTGAGAGCGAAGAGTTCTTTTGCCAAACGCAGCCTGTGTTGGAAAACTGGCTTATTCCCAATTAGTCATGATTAGTCATTTGTGTACTCTGACCTACATGATCAAGCTACTAAATGGCAGGTCCCACCTTTAATCAACTCAAAGAACTAATAGAAAGTGTATTAATTAACTTGCTTGTAGAATTAATCTAGCAGAACATAACAGATACTGGTTTTCAACAATGATAGGAAGTACAACAATAGTATACACACAAAAAAAAGACAGAAAAGATAAACAAATACTAGTATACACAACCTCCAGCATGTAAAAGGGGTATCAAACTATCAGAATGGAAAAGGGGAAAAAGAAAAAAAAAAGGGCAAAACAAAAATTGCACAAATCAACTCTAAATTTTAGAAGCCTCCCGTATAAATGCTGGAACAGCTACCCTGCCCTTTCCTCAACCTCATGCGTCAACACAAGCTGCAAAGACTACTGTTTTCACCCAACAATATAACCATCCGGTAGACATCCACAAGTCAAAAGATGGACACTAAAGGCCACCTTCCCCTCCTGGTGAACTGAGAGAGGAATTGATAATGTTGTAGCCATTGGTGATGTCATGGCAGATAATCAACAGAGAGTAATGACCTTCTAGGGGGGAGAATAAATGTATATATTGAACTATAATATATTTACCAAAAAAGATACACCAGTTTGAGCACTGAATACAAGTTATTCAAGAATGAGAAACAATAGAAGACCTACGCTGTACGTTTTTTTTTTTTGGCCATGATTTTAAAAAGGGAAGATAAAATTAACATTGCATTTGTTTACAGAAATTAGTACAGTGTTACTGTTACATAATCATTCATTCCATGAAGAATTTCATTTATTGAGACTAATCAAGATGGTTCAGAGATTTTATTTATTTTCAGTACAAAGCCAATATATCTATATCTATATATTTATCTCTCTCTCTCTCTCTCGCTATATATATATATATAATTATTATTATTATTATTATTATTATTATTAGAAACTCAATCCAATGGCGAGGAATTAGCAACGACCATGACAAGGGCCAAAGGCTTTATCCTAGAGAAAAACAGAAAACGAAATTCACAACAGAACTTCTGCCTCCTCACAAAAATAAATTAGCATGACTAGTAGTTCAAATCACAAACCTCCTCAATCATCTGCCTTTGTTTGCCAAAATCTTCTGTGAATGGGTAACGATTCGCACCAAAAGCTTCACAAATTTTAAGAATTTTTGTTTTTGCTCTTTCTCCTGAATAAAACACAACAAATACATTTTTTGCAACCTGCAACAAAAACAGAAGTTAACATGACACTCTCCTGATAACAAGAATGAACACGAGAATTTAATGCAAGCTCATGATTCTAACACCCGAAAACAGTCAATATAACGAATATACTTAATACAACTAAATGAGGAAATACGGGCTAGTGGTTGTTATATTCCCAAACTTCAGTATCATGACTTGGATAAAGCTCCAAAAATAACATAAGAGGACTTGAATCATATAACAGCACCTGGCAATTCAGGATTTCCAATAACATATGTTAAATTTCACAGATCCAGAAGAAAATGCACCACCAGAAAATCAAGTTTATATGGAAATGGTTACTAGTAGACCTAAAATAATCTATGCTTCCATATGTCAAGTCAGCTATGAAGCAATAAAAGCAATTTTGCAAGAAGAATGCATGTGATATATGAAACCCAATCTTCATACAGTACTATCTTATGACCAGACTGCAGTAACCACATTGTTAAACTACCAGTCCCAAGGTTGTTAAGGCACCAACTTTACCAGGAATATTTCTACAGCACCTTGGCGCACATGCAACTCTTTATCCTTGAGTATCCTTCTAAGATTCAATTTGACGAAGCCCTAGGATCACCCTGCAACTGATGTGACTTCTTGATACCTTGATACCCACTCATCTTCCTGGCCAGAACAATGCACTTAAGATTCAATTTTACAAAGTTCTGCAACCATCTTCCGTAATATCATCTGACAAAGACACCAATATCATCCACCTCGGTGTCTTTGAAGTTCCCACGAGAACCCCACCCCCTACCCCGACAAAAAACAAAAAAGAAAGATCCACAACTTTGACTACCTATTTCAAAGATGGAAAATTCAAGGTATTACGTCGCAGATCTATGAATAGAGTTGTGTTAGTATCAAAAAAGGACCTACCTTACCAACAAGCTCTCCAAGAACTCCCCTTGAGTGTAATGCCAGATCTAACTTTCATCCAATGAAGAAGTTTTGGTAGCAGGAAGTATTCAATTCACGGGCTGGAGGAAATGAGTCAGATGTCAGGGATTCCAGTCGACAGCCTCAAAATTGAAGGACTGAAATGCCACCATGGATTCCAACGAAGTCAGTGTTCAGTTCTTCAGGGCGCAAGTGACCTCAAGGATCGCTTTAAGGTTGTTAGAGAATATCCTAGAAAAACACATGTTATTGACCAAGGAGACAGCTTATCCTGAGAATCAAACGTCGGTTTCGTGTCGGATTTCGGTCCGACAAAAATAGAAAACGTGTCGGACATCGGTGGAAATGTCGATGGAAACGCAGTAAATTTACGGAAGTCCATGGAAATGGTAAAAAAACTTTGAATTTTGATTCGAAACTCTTGGATAAGCTAAAGTAAGTAATAATCTACATCTTCGACTACTTAGATCAACTTCTTCAATATATATCACATGAAAATATAGTAGATAGACCTAATAGAAATATCCTGAAGTATAAATAATACATAAAAATACTTAATAAATGTTTAAAAACAAAATAGAATGCCATATATTAAAAAAAAACTTAATAATAATAATATTCACATGCATATCTTAAACAGAATGTCATATATTAAAAACAAACTTAATAATAATAATATTCACATGTCATATATTAAATAGAATGCAATATAATCTATTTTACCAAATTTAATAATAATATTATCATGACATATATCTTATGTGATGACTGGACACATGATAATGAATAATAATAACCCAAAAAACT
>JAMKQA010032253.1:0-11876 GCA_024699735.1 Posidonia australis
ACCCGCGGCGGGTCGGGCCGGGCCAGGCCCGCGGCCGTTTTTTGCGGGCTCGGGTCGGGCGGGCCTGGACCGGCCCGGCCTGTTTTCCATGTCTACTAGTAGGTGCACCCTAGGTGCTCTATTTCAGATACCGAACTCAAACACCAACCAGAGCTAAATGCATGCATTCAAATGTACTAGTGGGTGTTAGATGAGCTCCAAAATGCGATTATGACTCCTTCCCCTCCTTATTGGGTTGCACTGGAGCTCTCGTGTCCGTCCGGCTATGTACATGGCTGGGAATATTAGAAGACTGTCTGAGGCACTCTGAAGGATGGAGGGGAGGAAGGAACACCAGAAATGCATGGGTATGGGTCACGGTCCAGTGCTCAATGGCGAACGGCCTCACACGGACTGTGACCCACAACTGGAAAACTCAACCAGTGCAATAATGGAGGAAAACCAAAAAGAAACCAAATGGTAAGGATGCACACAGACTGAAACCAATCTAATTCTGACAGGAAAGGCTTAGTTACGTTGGAGAAACAAGGAGCTTACTTGTGTCAAAACACCTCCTTGTGTCAAAACGTGTTTGTCCCTCCCGATTGTGCTTGTGGCTTACGACAGCCTTCCTCCAAACAGTGGTTGTTGTTGGATGCGACAGAGGCGTGGACGGGCTCTGTTGGGCTATGCGGAGGCTGATAGGGGGAGTGGGATGCCTTGAAGGTGCGTGCCGAGGGCTTTAGCGTGATGGCTGGGTTTTAGATGACCGGTGGTGGTGAAACACGGCTAGGAGTCGCTGCAATCCGGTGATGGCTGACGGACTACGTTAGGCTCTAGCAGGTGAAAGGCTGGGGGTTTGCGTGGAGGCTGTGCTTGGCTGTGGTAGTAGAGGCCTAAGAATGCTCTAATGGTGATGGTTGTAGGTTTTGCATGGCTGAGAAGGTGGCGCAGGAGGTGGGTGATGCAAGGGAGGCCGTGGGTTGGACAAAGTTGCAATGGGTGCTGGCCAACGATGAGAGAGGACGGCAGGGCTGTGGTTTGCTCTCTCATCAGTTGGGACGGTTGGAACTAGCCTGGGAGGTTGTTGCGGAGTTGGCTACTGGTTGGGTTGCTATGAGGTGGAGGAAGAGACCGTGAGGTGGAAGCGGTGGCTGTCGTTGATGGTGCTTGGAATCCCTAGAAAATGGCAGGCCTTCTCTCCTCTCTTCTCTCTTCTCTTACATGAGATGCTACGAAAAGGTTGGAAAAGAATGCATGGTCCCAATTGCTTTACAGTGTAGGGTGTTGGTGGTGTTGAGAGAATGAGGAGCCTCGATATGTTGCATGCAGTGGAACGGCAAGATCAAGGAAGAGGGCTGCTATTATGAGAGGAGAGATGGAGAGAGTGGGCTCTGTTGTTGCGTGATAATGGTTGCTATTGCTACTATGTGTTGTTGGGTTCTCTGTGATGATGGGTGCTGGAAGATGGGTGTGAGAGATGGTGGCCGCTCCTAAATGATGGTCTTCTCCTCTATGATGATGGGTGCTACTGCTGGACGAAAATGGAGGGCTGAAGGAAGAGGACGTGAGATGTATAGATGCTATGATGGAGATGGAGACAGATGGCGAGTGGTGGTGGGAGTGAGAGAGAGATGGTAGTCGAGAGAGAGGTGGGCTGAATTGGGGAGATGGAGGTGAGTTGGGAGAGGAGGTGGCCAGAGTTGGGTGTTTGGAGGTGATCTCCATGGTATGGGTGTGTTGTTACGTGAGAGGGAAAGTTGAGAGATGGGGAGATGAAGAGATGGGAACATGGAGACTATTGTGGTTTTCTCCCTGTGATCATGCTGATGGAATACTGCACGGCTCTCTAAGGTGTGTGGAAGTACACGAGGTGTCCCGATACGGTCAAGGTGAACATGGTGAATCTAGGGAAGAAGACTAGACTCAGAAATACCAAGGAAAGATAAGAAAGGATAAGGAAAGGAGTCGTCACCTAGTCTTTTAATGGAAAGACGAGGAAAACCAAACACAAATGAAAAACCAAAAGAAATCAAGGTGAAGAAAACATATGCATGCTCTGTGCCTAATAGATGTAGTGCATAAATCAATGCGGGCCAGAGAAAGGGTAAAGATTCTTGCTACGCATGGGGAAGGAGTTAGGCACCACCATGCGCTTTAAGAAATCGGTCTTTCTAGGTTTCCTACTTGCTAATGGTTTATTGTGTGTATGCTTGTCTACTCTGAATGCACATGCTTAAGATGACTGCAAAAACATGCCAAATCAAAGAGAAGAAACGAATAAAAGAAAAAAAAAAGATAATCCGAGGGACAATGTAGGCATTGCAAATGCCACTTTACTGTACGCCCGTGGGCGATGAGAAAAATTGTGAAAATCGAGAATTCTCGGAAAGTGTCACGCAAATCAGCGGAAACTTGAAGAAATCCAAGAAAATCAAATTAGAGAAAATAATCCTCTTTCGGGTCAATGTCGGTATTGTCAAGCCTGTTAATGTATGCCCTCGGACGATGGAAAACTAAATCAAATCAAAATTATGAAAGTTGGAAGAAATTTGAAAAACGATAGGAAAAATTAAACTTCAAATGAGTTAGAAATGCGTGCACGATGTAAGAAAGAAGGCATGAGAAAATATGCATGAAAAGGAGAACAAAATGTACAAAATGCATGTGTGAGTGAAAAATGTAAATTCCAGGAGCTTTTGCGCAAAATTCACATGTTCTGAGTGAAAACTGAAATTCTAATGTTAAATCATCAAAAATACATAGGAAAACACATTTTATATAATTAAGGGTTAAATGTGCAAAACTGTGCATTTTTTGTCAAATTCAAGATTCCTAGGCTTCAATCTGCAATTTTGCCAGTAAAACATGTGTTTAATGCAATTCTAAAGCAATTTAGGGTTAAATGTGCAAGCAAAAGAGTTCATGTTTGAAAACATAAAGTTTCCGGGACTGACATGTAATTTCTCCCTAGAAAATATACATTCAGTGTGAAATCATTGAAATTCAGGGTCTAAAATGCAATTTTGAACACATTTGAGCAAATATTTAAATTCCCAGGATTTAATTTACAATTTTGACAGAAAATCATGCATTCAGAACAATTTTAATAAAGTTTAGGGCTTTTATGCAAAATAGTGGACCTGAAGATGAATTAAAAGCAAGTCAGGGGTTTATGTCAAATTTTAAAGTTTGGAAAACATTAACAAGAATATACAGTGGTCACACTGCAATATTTCAAAACAAACATTATTAAAATGGTTTTAAAAAACATATGCAAGGACCTAAATGCAAGAAGCAAGAACCTATGTGTAAGGAAAGTAAAGAATCAGAAATTTATTCAAAAGAAAACTATTTATTATTATTTTTTTAATGAAAAAGAAACGATGGCTGTCGGCGACGAAACTCCACCGTCACGACTGCCTGGGATGCCCTTTCGGGGCATCCCGATGCTTGATTTGGCATCAGAGTTCGCTGGGAGCAAGAAGAGAGGAGGGAGAATGATCTTGCGGTTTGGATCCGATGCTCGACGGTCAGAAGAGGTAGCCCATCCCTTTGGCCGTTGGGGTAGCTCCGGTGACGACGCCGAGGAAGAAGGTGGCTCTGATGGCTACGGCGCAGCGCTCCATGGATTGAGGAAGACTAAGAGATCAGAGAGGAAGAATTCCCCTCATCCAGAAGCAAGAATAGATGCAGGAGCCTCCCCCTCGACCAAGCTTCATTGACGCTCCGGCGACCGTGGTTGCAGAGGAGGCTTGGTGCCCAAGGCGAGGTCTTGATTGCTCTGGAGCGTGGAGGGAGAATAGAGGGTCACATCTCGGGGGCTGAAGAGGTGCTACGAAGGTGAAGCTCTGGATCGCATTCCATTGCCAGTCGTCTTCTTCGATGACGGCGACGGAGCATGATTCCGGCGAGCGGCTCCTGGAAGCTTGCTAGGGGCTTGAAACGACATCTGGAGGATCGAAGAAGTAGGAGGAGACTAGTCCTAGAAGAATGGAACACACCGAGGCATGAATTGATCACTGGATTCGTGCCCCCACCTACGTCGCAGGAAAATGCGTCCAGCGACCTCTAAAACTCCGATTCTAGCTAGGGAAACCCTCTAACACTGCTGGAATCGGTTGGGGAAGAAAGAGGAAGACCTAGGGGATCATTTTTGAAGAAAATTGAGGTCATTGGAGGGCATACCTGATCGGACAGTGGAGATGATCGCCGGAGCTCGCTGGAGGTGGTCTGAAACTGGAATTCTTCCCCTCCCCGAGCTTCCTCTTTGCTTTTGGATTTCTCTGGTTGCTCTGGTCGAGAGAAAATACCTTGGTGGCTCTCCTCTCAATTTTCTAAGTTTTTTTCTCTCTTTTTTATCCTCTTTTCTCTTGCAAATGGGGGGTATTTATAGACTTGCAATGGCTAGATAGGTTGTTATGGTTAGAGTGGGAAGTAGTTAAGGTTGTTAAGGTAGAGTGGGAAGTTGTTAAGGTGGAGTGGAAAGTGGTTAAGGTTGTTAAGGTGAAGTGGGAAGTTGTTATAGGTTGTTAAGATGAAGTGGGAAGTAGTAACGGTTGTTAAGGTGGAGTGGGCAGTGGTTAAGGTTGTTAAGGTAAAGTAGAAAGTTGTTATAGGTTGTTAGGGTTTGAGATTAGGGTTTAGGATTTGAATTAGGTTTTAGGGTTTGATTTAAGGTTTAAGTTAGGGTTTTGAATTAGGTTTAGGGTTTGAATTAGGTTTTAGGATTTGATTTAGGGTTTAAGTTAGGGTTTTGAATTAGGTTTAGGGTTTGATTTAGGGTTTTGAGTTGAATTTAGGGTTTTTAATCAGGTTTTGGATTTTGTTTAGGGTTTTGAGTTAACTTTAGGGTTTTTAATTAGGTGTTGGATTTTGAATTTGATTTAGGTTAGTTTTAGGGTTTGAGGTCCAATTGCAAACAAATGGGGTGTCTACAGATGTCCTTTCCTGAGCGTGGTCGGAGGACAAATGGAACAGAGATTGATGCTCAGAGTTGACAAAGACACCCCACCCCTTCTTACGAAGAAAGGAGAATAGGAGATGGAGATCGCTGCTCAGGGTTGATGAAGTCACCTTGCTTGAAGCTGTAAGAAAGTGTTAGCTACTAGCTACCAGCTACTTAGTTGGTGAATGCACCAGAAGTCATGACCTGCCACCTAAAATGCCACAGACAAAGCCGAAATCATGGAAACTAACATTAATGACAAATGTTGACCCAGAATACTAGTGTTAATGTTGAGGTGACTGCGGCTGCTGATGAATAATATGTACTAATGAATGATGGTGCATGGTGAACGAATGCCACCTGAAAATTATGATGTATACCACTAGATAATGCATGTAGTGTAGGATGACAAGTTGATGACCAGTCAGCTCCTAAATGACATGACTAGTTATCACACTTGTCGAGAAAAGCACCGGACAAGACTCACAAGTTGCATGTAGTGTTTGCCGATCGAAAAGTGATTAGTCACGTAAGTCATCCAGGTAGTTCGGGCTACCAGCCCAAAAAGGGGGAAAAGGAGCAAGACGAGTGGGGAATCCATCGGACACCACAAGTATTACCTAGGTAGTTCGGGATACCAGTCCAAAGGAAGGAGGAAGATAGTTTGCTTTGATTCCATCCATTCGGAGTGGAATTCAAAAACAAAGGGGTGGCACTGAGATTCGTCCATCTAGATTGAACCTGGGATGGGACCATCTAGAATCCATCTAGTAGTCTAGAAGAAAATGGAAAAAGGGTAGCATCGATTCCGTTTGTCAGGATCGGAATTCAAAGGCAAGAGGTGGCACCAAGATTCGTCCGTCTGGATCAAACCTGAGATGGGACCATCTAGACTCCGTCTGGTAGTCTAGAAGAAAATGGAAAGGTGGCCTTGAATCTGTTTATCAAGATCGAAATTCAAAGGCAAGAGGTGGCACCGAGATTCGTTCGTCTAGATCGAACCTGGGATGGGACCATCTAGACTCCGTCCGGTAGTCGAGAAGAAAATGGAAAAGTGGCCTTGAATCCGTCTATCAGGATCGGAATTCAAAGGTAAGAGGTGGCATCGATATTCATCCGTTCGTATCGAACCTGGGATGGGACCATCTAGCCTCTATCCGTTAGTCTAAAAGAAAAATGGAAAAGGGTAGCCTCGATTCCGTCTATCAGGATCCGAATTCAAAGGCAAGAGGTGACACCGAGATTCGTCTGTCTTAATCAAACCTGGGATGAGACCATCTAGGGTCCGTTCGGTAGTCTAGAAGAAAAATGGAAAAAGGGTAGCCTTAATTCTGTCTGTCAAGATTGGAATTCAAAGGCAAGAGGTGGCACCAAGATTCGTTCGTCCGGATCGAACCTGGGATGGGACCATCTAGACTCCGTCCTGTAGTCTAGAAGAAAATGGAAAGATGGCCTTGAATCCACCTGTCAGGATCGAAATTCAAATGCAAGAGGTGGCACCGACATTCGTCCATCCAGATCGAACCTGGGATGGGACCATCTAGACTCCATCCGGTAGTCTAGAAGAAAATGAAAAAGTGACCTTGAATCCGTCTATCAGGATCGTAATTCAAAGGCAAGAGGTAGCACCGAGATTCGTCTGTCCATATTGAACCTGAGATGGAACCATCTAGACTCCATCCGTTAGTCTCGAAGAAAAATGGAAAAGGGTAGCCTCGATTCCGTCTGTCAGGATCGGAATTCGAAGGCAAGAGGTGGCACCGAGATTCGTCCTTCTTGATCAAACCTAGGATGAGACCATCTAGACTCCGTTCGGTAGTCTAAAAGAAAAATGGAAAAGGGTAGTCTCGATTCTGTCTATCAGGATCAGAATTCAAAGGCAAGAGGTGGCACCAAGATTTGTTCGTCTGGATCGAACCTGGGATGGGACCATCTAGACTCCGTCTTGTAGTCTAGAAGAAAATGGAAAGGTGGCCTTGAATCCGTCTGTCAGGATTGGAATTCAAAGGCAAGAGGTGGCACCGAGATTCGCCCGTCTGGATCGAACTTGGTATGGGACCATCTAGACTCCATCCGGTAGTCTAGAAGAAAAATGAAAAAGGGTCACCTAGATTTCGTCTGTCAGGATTGGAATTCAAAGGCAAGAGGTGGCACCGAGATTCGTCCGTCCAGATCGAATCTAGGATGGGACCATCTAGACTCCGTCTGATAGTCTAGAAGAAAGCTAGACTTGCCCCACTAGGACAAGTCCAACAGAGCAGGCTGGATTTCGCCCTACCTGGTACAGAAGTTTGTGAAGACTTCATTCGTCCAGGCCTGGGCAATAAAACGAGATTCTCGACTATTATCTAGGTGGTCCCTAGTGCCAAGTCGACAGGCAGAAGAAAGCAGAATCCTGAACTTGTCAAGCACATGCTGTAGTAATGGCGATTTCTACTCCGCATCAACTGTAAGCAATCAAACAAGCTGGTTAGAAGTGTTCCGATGAATTTTATTGCAGCAGTCAATGAAATGATTACATGCATTTCAACTTGCAAAGAACCAGTAACATGACGCGAATGTTAAGAATCTACTTCATCCCTGGATCTCTTCAAGCTTGGAGCTTTGGTAAAGTGCATATGGCTCGGAGCAGCGCCACAGATTGGCCATGTTTCTTCAACTTCGGCTTTATAATTTGCTGTGCAACCCTTCCCCTCTATGACTGCGAGATCTTTTGATCGTATGGAGCCACTAAGTAAACGAGATAGCTCCTTAGTCATAGCATAGGAACTCAGAGGGTACTCTTGAAATTGGGCTGGCATTAGCCCCTGAACAAGGGAATCTTGCTGATAGCCGAACTACCGCATCACATGGACTGGGTGATACTCAACTCCACCAGTTAGCCTTGGCAGGATGATAAGTTGCATACGGCTGTATTGAAGAAAGTCTCCAAGTTATGAGTGGCCGAAGGAATGATGTGCCAGATGACTTTGTCTTCTGTAAAGCTTTCTAACCGCTCGTACTCTTTCCAAACCGAGGTGAGCGTGCGAGTATGACCGCTTTGACTGTAGGATTCGAAGGCTGACCGTTGCGGGAGTAAGATTTCTACGCCCAAATGTGCAACCAACCATACCTATACAAAAGCTCTGTAGCCATAAAAGTGTCGGCAGCGTCGACATCTCGGCGATTGCAATGTTTACAACCATCCGACCATGGCTGAAAACCAATTCTCCTAGGAAGCGGACAACAAAGCCTTTTAACCTGAGCTCATTGCCTAAAAAGGTGCACATTCTGGCCACCTTGTCAAAGTAAGCCAGCTGTAGCATGGGAGAATGTTTGTTTGAACAAGTAAGCTGACGACCACAATCACTGGTTGATAGGCCAGTTAGCTCACTCAAGACTAAGGAATATCTGTCGCGCCGCATAAAGACGGTAGGTCCCAGGATCTTCTGCAAACAACACACTCTCTGGATTTCCTCCAAGGTAGGAGTTAGTTCGATTCTCCCGAAACAGAACACATGATGGGCTAGCTTCCAGAACTGAGCAGCTGCACACAAGAAGTATCGAGAAACCTCTACCTTTGCGATATCCAGAAACTTTGAGGAGATACCCCAAATCCGTAGCTTATCGTGATCACTTTCTGTTAGTTTCCCGATCCATGCTTTGAGAACATCTGAGCAATGTATGGGCACAACCATCGTAGGGAAACCCATGATTAACAGGTCACTTCGGCTTCTTCTGACTCAGCCACACCGGAAGAGAAGACGATCTCCTGTAGAACATGCTCAAAACATTGGTTTAGAAACAGGCTTTTGCTTCGTTCCATTCAACAACATTTCGTAAAGTCTAATACAGACAGATAAAAGGTGCAGTGCAAATGGTGCTGAGAATCAGAGAGACTAGCCCAAAGCTGATTGTTATAGTAGATTAAGCAGGAAGCTATTGAACAGATTGCATCTTGCGCATAGCCCCCAGTAAGAGATCCTAGCTATCAACCGGTCTTGACCAGGTGCCAAAATAATGAGATATAGCCATCAAACCCTGATGATTGGGATTGTTTGACGACTGAGCCCTCATAAGGCGCTTAAGAAACCAAATGAGGTAGCTGGAGTGCCCCCAGGTAGATTACGGGGGTCCTCAACCTGTAGAGCAGCTAACATGCCCCTGGTCGAGTATTGTCATAGTGCATCTAACCATAGGACAGCTGACATGTCCTTGGTTTGACATGAATGACTCTAACCAACCAGAGCAGCTTGCATGCCCCTGGTCGAGTATTGGCTTAGTGTGTCTAACCATAGGACAACTGACACGCCCTTCGTTTGACATAAATGGCCTTAACCAACAAGAGTAGGTTGCATGCCCCTGGTTTAGGTAATGTCCTCCTGATCCTCTTACACTGAAAGCTACTATCGCTCCCCAGCTAAGAGAACTAGATTGGACTCTGCGACGTTGTTAAGGTGATGTTTGTGGAAAGAAATGTATGCATGTTGAATGATTTGTGGGAGCTTATTAACGCCCTCAGCATTGAGGTGCTTATCGCCGAGTATACAAGGGAATGGTAGCTCCAAACCTCAGGAGACTCTATCCAAGCCCGTAGTTTTTTGGGTGGCTCTTTGGAAATGTGATATCGTGTCCTAGGCTCCATTCCAAACCCCACTGGACCATACCCTTGCTTTTTATTTTGTTTTCTTTATTCTTTCTCCCTCATAGGCATGTGGGTTTACCCCATCCCTGGCTTGGAGGTAATAGGTACTTGGTCTGTGGTGGGGAGCTATTGCTGTTTAAAGGGTTGGCTAGGCCCTTTTTGGAACATGTTTTTCAAGTATTCACTCCGACTCTTCTCCAAGAAAAATTGTAGGGACAGAGCTACCCATCACACCTCTCTCTTTAAAGATGACTTCTATCTGTGACTTCTGTCTTTTAAATCTTTTATGCCCTTTCGTAGATATATATATTTTGTTTTATTTCTCACATTCTTATTCTCGCCCCTAACATTTTATCTCCCTCCGGGACGTGTAGGGTCCTTGAGCGGCTTGGATACTTCGCCCAATTCACGATGAAAGGTGGCTCCCTCACTCCCTTGGTTACCTAAATAGTATCTACCTGAGCAGGTGCTACGCATTCCCAACATTGGCAAGCTTATTCCGCTTATCATCACCAGGCTAAGATCCATGCATGTGACGATAATGCCAATCAACTATCTATAAATACACATGCTGAATGAGAAGTAGTATGTGCTAGGATGCATGGCTACATGGATGCAGAAAGACATTGATAAAATGAAATTGTGCATGCATGAAGAAAAGTGACAGTGTCACAAAGTGAGGACACATGGTTTATGATCACTGATAGTACTTTTTCAGGTAGCAAGAATTAACTAGCTCTGACTGTTCGATGCAGTCCATGTCCTCGAGGATGACAGTTCCTCCATAAAAGACTTGTTTGACCACGAATGGTCTACGCCAGTTGGGTCTGAATTTGCCACGACCATCAAGGAGATGTATAGCTTGCAAGGCCAGGTCTCCTAGCAAAAAGCTTCTAGGTCAGACCTTCTTTTGATAAGCTTTGGCCATGTGTTTCTGATAGCATTGCGCATGATGCATAGCTTGAAACTGATGCTCATCTATCAAGTTCAGTTGAACAAGGCAGTCCTCAATCCACTCCACCTCTTCTAGCTCTACTTCTTTCAGGACTCTGAGTGATGGTATCTCCACCTCTATTGGTAGGACTACTTCCATACCATATACTAGAGAATATGGAGTCACTCTAGTTGAAGTTCGGACTGATGTTCTGTAAGCCCACAGAGCGTATGGGAGCCTGTCATGCTAATCCTTATGTGTATCCGCCATCTTTTTAAGAATCTTGGTTAGATTTTTATTGGCGGATTCCACAGCCTCGTTCATCTGAGGACGGTATGGGGAGGACCTGTGATGCTTGATATGGAACTCCTGCAAGAAATCCTCAACTCTTTTAGCTGTGAAATTCGTCTCATTATCAGATATGATTGAATGCGGGACCCCATACCGGGTAATGACATTGTTCCTGATGAACTTTTCATTCACAGAGGCGGTCACTGTCTTGTAAGAAGCTGCCTCCACCCATTATGTAAAGTAATCAATTGCTATCAGGATGTATTGATGTCCATTGGAAACTACTGGGTGGACAGCTCCGATGACGTCTATTCCCTATGTTGAGAAAGGCCAGGGTGACGACATGCTGTGGAGCTGTTGCGGTGGTGCATGAATAAAGTTGCCATGGACTTGACAATTGTGACATCTTCTCACAAACTGACAGCAGTTTGTCTCCATGGTTGACCAGAAGTAATCTTGTAACATTATTTTCTTGGCCAATAATACTACATTCATGTAGGGCCCACATGTCCCAGCATGCACCTGTAGCATTACTTTATCGGCCTCCTTTTTATCCAGACAACGTAGAAGCATCTGATTGTAAGACCTCCTATACAAGTGACCTGCTCCAAGCACATATTTTGAAGCTAGTCAGACCATGGCCTTTCTATCTGCTACTGATGCATCTGGATGGTGACTCCCAGTTTCCAGGTAGGCTTTGATGTCAGGATACCATGGGAGCTCTGCTGTGAAGTCTGCTTTCTCTATACTCATGCAGTGTGTCGGCTGATCTGTGCCGGTTACTGACACTTTCACCGTGTCATCCTTTGGTATGGACAACTAGGATGTAAGAGTGGCTAGTGCATCTGCGTAAGCATTCTTGGCCTTGTTCATAAAGGAAAAGTGTATTTCCTCAAACTCGGCCATTAGCTTTAAGAGATGGTTATGGTATGTGTAGACACTTTGATTTTGAGGTGACCCAGAGATGAGTGTCCTTATGTTGCTTTGGATGTGATCAGCCCCTGAACCGAGCCCCAAACCCATTAGCCAGAGCCCCAATCAAAATATCTGAGCAGGGTTGGCGCACCAAGTTGGCGCACCAAGTAGGCGCACCAACTAGG
>JAMKQA010032255.1:0-16113 GCA_024699735.1 Posidonia australis
TTCTTCCTGTCATTTGAGCTCAGCCAGCCATGAATTGGTTCCTGTTTCACCAACCAGGTCGAGCCCAAATGCCCCCTCACTGGGTCAGGTGGCTCAGGTCGTCGGATCAGCCGCCGGCGAGGCCAAGATCACCGTTGAGTGGTTGTCGGCGACCAGGGAGGCCGCTGGGGGACAGCCGTTGGACACTTGTTGGGTTTGTTAGAAGTGCAGTTAGTTCAGTTACGAGGAGAAGTGGGTTGTTAAGTTGGTTTCGCTGGTTGCAGTGGTTGAAGGTGTTGGGTCTCCAGCGGCTATAAAAGGAGGAGAAGATGCAGTGTTTAAGGGTTCTTCATTTCGTCATTTTTTCACCACCATCCAGAGAGAGGAGGAGTATTCTGAGAGAGCAAGGAGCGAAGAGGAGAGAATTGTGGAGCAGGTGCTGTCGCGGAGGAGGAAAGTCGCCATTCTAGAGCCCCGGCGAGGTGATTCCAGCCAGGTACACGTCTCTGATCCTCCTAATTGTCTGAATTCGATCCTCCAATCTCTCTTTCCCCTTTCTGGAGTGTTTCCAAGGGATCCGGAGTGATCCCTTGGCCTACGGTGCCCCACCGTGCCCCACCGTCACCAATTCCAGCGATAGAGGTGGGGGGCAATCCAGGAAGTATCCTGGATCCATGATATTTCTGACCTCTTCTCTTCTCCTCCCTCGACCTCATCGAGTCACGCCGAGCTGTTCTGAAGCCTCCAGTCGTCATTGCAAGGATCGCCGGAGTTTGTGCTCGTGGTCGCCGTCGCCAGGGAAGACGACCAGAGCACACACTGTCCGCTCGCCTCCCGCAGTTCTGCACCACCCCGTGGACATCCGAGCCCTCCAGAAGCATCGCCCATTCAAGCCCGATCATCCTGAGCAGCCATGGAGCCTCCCCAGCCGCTAGATGTCCCGCGTCGCCTATCCCGCTGGAGATCGTTGGCGGCGGCTTCCGGGATGCAACCACTACGCTTCTTTACGCTTTTGGATGGGGAAAAGTCGCCATGCCTCTCTCTCAAGTCCGCCGAGGTCTCCCGAAGCCGTGCCGCAGCTCCATGTGCCGCCAGTCGCCGCGGGTCCATCGCCGGAGCAGCTCGACGACGTCTGAGGTGGGAGGAGCCTTCCCGCCGTTGGTTTGGAGATCCACTCCGTCGGATCTCCAAGCCTTGCCTCATTCTTACTTGTGGTGTGATCTAATCTAAGATCAAATCACTGGAGGCCCTCCTTTGGACCTCTCCGGTGGTCGTCAGTGGCGAGCTTCGTCGTCGTCGGCCGTTGAACTCTTTCTTTTAAAAAAAGAATTAAAAACTTTTGTTTTTTTAAATAAAATGTAGAAACTTTATTTTCATTACATTTAGGTCCTTTCAGAATTACAATTAGGTCCTTTTATTACATCTAGGTCCATTCATCATTTTTCAAAAATGTTTCGAATATAGTTTTAACTGAAAATATTACATGTTTTCCCGTGGACTTTTGAAATAATGTTTTCATTATTTAAAACTTTAGCATAAGCCCCTAGAGTTTTTGAAACTTGATTTCTCTCAGACATTTTGTTAAAAGGACCTTGCACTTTCTTTTAAACTTTCTGAAAGTTCTATTTTCTATGAAAATTGCATTCAGACCCCTGAGCTTTCTTAAAACTAGTCTGACAGTTCATTTTCTTCGTAAAAATTGCATAGAAGCCCTCATGCTTTCGAAAATGTTTCTGAATGCATATTTCTGCTAGTTAATTGCATAAAAACCCCTGAACTTGTTAAAAAACTTCTCTAATTGCTGTGATTGCTGGGCATTTTGCAGTTTAGCCCCTATACTTTGTTTAAACTGTTCTGAATTGTTGTTTTCAAGGGTAAAATGACTGTTTTGCCCCTGAAACTTTTCTGATTCATTTCTAAAACATTTTATTGCATTTTTCTCCTGAGTTTGTGCAGAATTAACATACATTGCATGCATTAGTGGGTAAATTGCATTTTAACCCCTAGAGGACTTTCTTTGCACTAGGAATGCCTGTTTGACCCTGGATTTGGCATGCATGCATGGTATGTGGTTTTCTATGTGCTTTCCGATGATTTGTTCTTTCAGACTTCGGTTTCCTCGGATTTGGGCTTTTTGCAGAAAACCCCCTGTATTCTCCGTTTTTGCACACACACTTGCATTTTGCATTTTTTTTGCATCATTTCGCATGGTTTCTTTCCGTCTTTTATTCCTGGCTCGGAGTACGTTTTTTAGCTATGTCCCGAGTTCAGTTTTCCCCTCGTTTTTCATGATTCCCTCGGTTTGCCGCAGTTTTTTCCACTTACTTTGGTTTTCCATCGCCCGAGGGCGTACAGTAAAAGGCTTGCAAAAGCTGACATGGTCCCGAAACAAGGATTATTTTCCCCTTTTTGATTTTCTCGAATTTATCCCAATTTCCGCTGTTTTGCAAGACGCTTTCCAAGAATTTCACGATTTTCCTCATCGCCCACGGGCGTACAGTAAAGCGGCATTAACCATGCCTACATTTGACCCACGGAATAACTTTTCTTTTCCCATTTGACTTCTCTTTACTTTGATTTTGGCATGATTTCATCATTATCATACATAAGCATGTAGAATAAGCAAGCACGCATTTTAGCAGACCTTAGGCAGTAGGAAGCCTAGAAAGACCGAGTTTTCTCGGGCGCATGGGGGTTCCTAACCCCTTGCCTATGCGTAACCAGAATCCTTACCCTTTCTCTGGCCCGCATTCATATAGCATTATCCATTAGGTACGGATCATACATGCATCTTTGCATTTGTTTTCTGTCTTTTTTTGTGTTGTGGTTTTCCTCGTCTTTCCATTAAAAAACTAGGTGGCGACTCCCTTTTCTTGCTTTTTCCTTTCCTTGCGCCTTCGGCATCCTGGCATGGCTGTGATCCCCTTTCCCGCTTCCTCGGATCGGCATGGTCACACCTATGCTACAACTGGTTTACTTTGATAAGATAGCCAAGATGCGCACCTCCGTAGGCGATGAGCTGTGGCTGAGAGGTTTTGTTGTCTGCTTCTTAGGCGTGCTGGTGTTTAGCCATGGCTGGACAGTTGTGAGCATTGAGGTTGTAGAAATTGCTTTGGTGGTGATAACCCGTTAGATAGACTTGGCCCCTATTATCCTGGTAGAGACTTATTGAGCTCTCGATTGATTACTGTGACGGTGCCGACATTTCTATGGTTGTGGAGCATTTGTGCAGGTGTGGTTGGCCGCTCATCTGGGTGTAGAGGTCTTACGCTCTCAACGGTCAGCTTTCGAGTCTAATTGCCAAAGTGGTCATGCTCTCACCCTCACATCAGTCCGCAAGGAGTACGAGTGACTAGAGAGGTTGACAGAAGACAAGGTGACTTCGCGCATCATTCCTTCGGCAACTAACAACTTTGAAGCTTTCTTCAATGATGCAGACATGAAGCTTAACATCTGTGACCATGCCGGTGGAACCCTACACGGCTCTCCTCTACCAGGTGCGTGGAAGCACACGAGGAGTCCTGATACGGTCACGGCGAAGATGGTGAATCCGATGAAGAAGACTAGACTCGGAAACACCATGGGAAGATAAGAAAGGAGTCGCCACCTAGTCTTTTAATGGAAAGACGAGGAAAACCAAACACACAAGAAAACCAAGAAGCAAGCAAGATGCAGAAGACATGTGTGCTCCGTGCCTAATGGATATAATGCACAAATGAATGTAGGCCAGAGAAAGGGTAAGGATTCTGGTTACGCATGGGGAAGGGGTTAGGCACCCCCATGTGCCCGAGAAACTCAGTCTTTCTAGGTTTCCTACATGCCAATGGTCTAACGGGTGTGTGCTTGCTTATTCTGAATGCTCATGCTAAAGATGACTAGAAAACTTGCCAAATCAAAGAGAAGAAATGAAATAAAGGAAAAAAAGTTAATCTAAGGGACAAATGTAGGCATTGAGAATGCCGCTTTACTGTACGCTCTTGGGCGATGAGCAAAATAGCGAAAATCAAGAAATTCTCGGAAAGCTTCTCACAAATCAGCGAAAATTTGAATAAATCCAAGAAAATCAAATTGGGGAAAATAATCCTCATTCGGGACAATATCAGCTTTGTTAAGCCTGTTAATGTATGCCCTCGGGCGATGGAAAGCCAAATCAAGTCAAAAGACAGGGAAAAATCTGAGAAACGATGAGAAAACCAAACTTAAATTGTGCTAGAAACGTGTGCACAAAGAAAGGAAAAAGTCACGAGAAAACATGCATGAAAAAAGTGCAACAAAATATGCAAAATGCATGTAAGAGTGTGAAAATGAAAATTCCAGGGGCCTTAGTGCAAAAAACCCAAATTCTGAAATAAAACTGACATTCTGAAGCTAAATCATCAAAAATACATAAAAAAACACATTCCATGTAATTTTGAAGAAATCTGGGGTCAAATGTGCAAATCTGTGTATTTCTAACCAAATTGAAGGTTCTTAGGGGTTAAAATGCAATTAAACCAGAGAAACATGTATTCAGAATAATTTCATGAAACTTAGGGGTTTTTGTCTAATTTCTAAGCCTGGAAAACAATATTAGGGACGCTTAGGGGGCACATTGCAATATTTTCAGTTAAAAGTTTATTCAAACGGTTTAAAGAAAAATGAGCAGGGACCTAACTATAAGAGAAAGGACCTACTTGCAAGAGCAGAAGGACCTAAATGCAACAAAACAAAAGTTTCAGAAAATTATTCAAAGAAAACTATTTTTTTATTTTTTAAAAGAAAAAAGAAACCGCGGCCACTGTTGACAACCGTCAGAGAGGCTACCAGAGGGCTATCCCATGGTCTGATCTAAGATCAGACCCCATGGGAAGCAAGAAGGGAAGAAGAGAGTACGATCCACCCGTTCGAATCGAAGATCTAACGGCGAGAATGGACTATCCATCCTCGTTGCCGTCAGAGCACTCCAGTGACGGCATCGGAGAAGAATGGGGCTACTAGAGGGCTGCGACGCGCGATCCAGGGGTCCAAGAGGCATTGGCATGTTGAGAGGAGCATTTCCCCACTTCCAGAAGCGAGAATGGGACACTTCCCCCATCCTCTAACCAAAGTCGTCGTCGACGCGATCCTTCTCTAGTGAGATCGACTGCGATGGCTGTCCAAGGCATGAAGCTCGATTCTGAAGGCTCCGGAGCATTGGGGGCGTGTCATGGAACGAACCTGGAGGCTCAGAGAGTCACGGAATGGCTGGAGGCACGCATCCCTTCGTTGGCTTCAGTCGTCTTCCCTGGTGAAGGCGAACTGGCGCGGCTCTGACGATGTTCTAGTGGAGGCTTCCGTAGCGGCTGGAGCGAGGATTTGAGGAGTGGAGAAGCAAGAGGGAGGCCAGGAGAGGAAGACCTAATGCTCTGGGACCAGGGACAAGCCCTAGACCAACTCCCCCACCTAAGCCACCGAAAAACAACTCCGGCAAGGCCTAGGGGCTGATTCCGACCAGAGGAGGCCTCTAATCTTGTTGGAATCGATCAAGGAAGACAGAGGTAGTCCTAGGGAACTATAATTCAAATGAAATGAGGTTGGTGGAGGGCGTACCTAGTCTGGCTATGTGCTCTGCCTTCGTAGCTCACTGGAAGTGGCTTAAGGCTCTTGTTTCTTCGCCTCCATGAACCTCCTCTCTCTCGCTCTTCTCTCCTTTTTCTCTCCCTTTCTCTCCTCTTTCTCTCCTTTTGGTCCCCTTTCGCAATTCACACTGCTACTCCTTTTATAGGCGAAGCTCCAGCGACAACCTGTAACAACCCATAACAGAATCCGACAAAATCCTAACAACTAGCCTCCCGTAACAAACCAGTGATCCTCCTAACAAACTAATGCCCGTAACCAACTTGCTGTCCCCCACGCACCCTCCATTCTTGCCTGCCCGTGCGCAGATAGTGATCGACGGTTGTCTGAGCTCGTGACAATGCATCCGGTGGCATTGGTTTGTGGAGAGCTCGAGCTTGGCTACTGCTGTGCAATAATGGGTTGCGGCTGGATGAGATGAGAATGGAGGGAAATGATGGGATGTGGCTGGATCATCGGTCTTTGGCTGGTTAGTTTTGAGAAAAAAGAAGAAGAAATGGGTTGAAGAAATGGCTGGTTCATGGGCCTAAGTGGGCTTGCTTGGGCTTTGATGGGCCTTGGTTGATTACTTGGGCTTCAGTGGACTTAATGGGCCTTCATGGGCTTTAGTGGGCTTTATGGGCTCTACGCATGTCCAATGCGGCTACATGGTGCGCCTAATAGGTGCGCCTGTCCTGTGTGCCAGACAGGTGCGCTAGAGAGGTGCGCTTGCGTGGCCCCGGATCACAACTCAGACCATTTACTGTTGGGTTTGGCGTTCTTTGCCTTTGGGACTAAACCAGGGTTTGAGTTCATTTGTGATTAAAAGGCCACAACTCCATCCTGTAGTCCAGCTACTGGCAACCAGCTACCCGTTGGTGGATGCACCAGAGGTCCTGTCGCCATAACTGAAGCCAATCAGTGAAGCCAAAACTAATGACAAACACCGACAAGTTGACGACCAATCAACTCCTAAAAGACATGATTGGTTATCACACTTTTCGGATAAGCACCAGACAAGACTCACGGTGCTTGCTGACCAAAAATTGACTGGTAACGGAAGTCATTCGGGTAGTTCGGGCTACCAGCCCCAAAGGAGGGATGGAACGAGGAGAGTGAGGAATTGATCGGGCATCACAGGGATTGCCCGGGTAGTTCGAGATACCAGCCCAAAGGAAGGAGGAAGACAGTTTGCTTTGATTTCATTCATTCGGAGTGGAACTAAAGGCAGAAAGGGGGCATCGAGGTTTGTTCGGATGGATCAAACCGCAGATGGGAGCATCTAGACTCTGGGTGGCAGTCTAGAAAGATGGCAAAGGGAGGCCTTGAATCCGTCCATCAGGATCGGGATTCAAGGGCGAGGGAGGTGGCACCAAGATTCGTCATGACGGATCGAACCGTGGATGGGAGCATCTAGACTTCGGGCGGTAGTCTACAAAGATGAAAAAAGGGAGGCCTTGAATCCGTCCACCAGGATCAAAATTCAAAGGCGAGGTAGGTGACACTGAGATTCGTCCTGACGGACTGAACCGCGGATGGGCGCACCTAGACTCCAGGTGGCAGACTTGAATGATGAAAAAAGGGAGGCCATGAATCCGTCCATCAGGATCGGAATTCAAAGGCAAGGGAGGTGGCACCGAGATTCGTCCTGATGGACCAAACCACGGATGGGAGCATCTAGACTCTGGGCGGCAGTCTAGAAAGATGAAAAAAGGGAGGCCTTGAATTCGTCCACCAGGATCGGAATTCAAAGGCGAGGAAGGTGGCACCAAGATTCACCCTGACGGACCGAACTGTGGATAGGAGCATCTAGACTCCGGGTGGCAGTCTAGAAAGATGGAAAAGGGAGGCCTTGAATCAGTCAATCAGGACCGGAATTCAAAGGCGAAGGGGGTGGCACCGAGATTCGTCCTGACGGACCGAACCGTGGATGGGAGCATCTAGACTCCGGGCGGCAGTCTAGAAAGATGAAAAGGGAGGCCTTGAATCCGTCCATCAGGACTGGAATTCAAAGCGAGGGAGGTGGCACCTAGATTCGTCCTGACGGACTGAACCATGGATGGGAGCATCTAGACTCCGAGCGGCAGTCTAGAAAGATGAAAAAAGGGAGGCCTTGAATCCATCAACCAGGATCGGAATTCCATGGCGAGGGAAGTGGCACCTAGATTTGTCTTGATGGATCGAACCACGGATGGGAGCATCTAGACTCCGTGCAGTAGTCTAGAAAGATGAAAAAGGGAGGCCTTGAATCTATCCATTAGGACCGGAATTCAAAGGCGAGGGAGGTAGCACCGAGATTCGTCCTGACAGACCGAATGGCAGATGGGAGCATCTAGACTATGCCCGGTGATAGTCTAGAAAGATGGAAAAGGGAGGCCTTCAATCTGTCCATCAGGATCGGAATTCAAAGACGAGGGAGGTGGCACTGAGATTCGTCCTGACAGACTGAACTATGGATGGGAGCATCTAGACTCTGCCAGGCGGTAGTCTAGACAAATGGAAAAGGGAGGCCTTGAATTTGTCCATCAAGATCGGAATTCAAAGGCGAGAGAGGTGGCATCGAGATTCATCCTGAAGGACCGAACCGCGGATGGGAGCATCTAGACTCTAGGCGGTAGTCTAGAAAGATGGAAAAGCGAGGCCTTGAATCCGTCCATCAGGATCAAAATTCAAAGGTGAGGGAGGTGGCACCGAGATTCTTCCTGACGGACCGAATCACGGATGGGAGCATCTAGACTCCGCCCGGTGGTAGTCTAGACAAATGGAAAAGGGAGGCCTTGAATCCGTCCATCAGGATTGGAATTTAAAGGCGAGGGAGGTGGCATCGAGATTCGTCCGAACGGACTGAACCGCGGATGGGAGTATCTAGACTCCTTGCGGCAGTCTAGATAGATGGAAAAGGGAGGCCTTGAATCCGTTCATCAAGATCAGAATTCAAAGGCAAGGTATGTTGACCTTCTGTTTAGCCACATGGATTTGCCAAGAAGATCTTATTCTAGTATCAATGCAACCTGGATTGTCACCACTGTGGGGAATGTCAGTTGAAATGGTGTAGTGCATTGCTACAATTGCCATTTTGTTGGGGCCATTATGTGATGAAGGTCACTTTCTCTATAGAAGGTGCACCGACCATCATTTGGAAGATAATTTGTACCAAGCATTCTCAAAACAGTCCTTCTTTCCATGAAGCAGCTTACATGACCCTGGTCGAAGACTCTGGTTGACGTTTTGTTAGACAACTGATACGTGACCTTCGATCAAAGAGCAACTGACATGCCCTTGGTCAAAGATTCTGGTTCAATTACACTATAGTTGGTGCTCTATCTGTGACTTTTGACCAAAAAGCAGCTGACATGCCCCTGGTCAAAGACTCTGGTTCAATTTCACTGTAGCTAGTATTTTGTATGTGACTTTTGACTAAAGAGCAGCTGACATGCCCCTGGTATTGGACTAGCTGGACATCACTTGGGGGTATGGGGCCTTGGAAGTTAGACTGTAACTACAGATGTTCCTTGAACCACTGGGGTACTTGAGGCCATCACTAGTCGAAGCCAGTAATATATTCATCAAGTGACTGGAAGTATGCACGCCCAACTGCTTTCCTGTATTGTACTTGGAAGACAGAAGGAATTGTGGCAACTCGATAGAGGCCTTTGATTGGGATTGTAGCTTGCCTCTGACTGGTATGTTTGGGGTGTGTTCTGTTCAACCATGGTGTTTTAATAGCTCTCTATTTGGCCGCACTACTTTACGATATCCTCCTGATTGTCTTTGCCAAATTCTAGATTGTTGCGTATAGTCCACAGCCATGATGTTGTCTCCGCTAATCATTTGAGATGTAGGTTTTGCTCAGAGACCAATCGTCTTGCCCTTGATGAACCAAGTAACAGATGGTGTGAGCCCAGTTACAGAGCAGCCAACATGCCCCAAGCATAAAAGGTGTATGATGCTCAGAAGTCAGATCAAGAGATAACAAGGCAAAAAGGATGCCTTTGGCATTGAGCCAAACTACCCCGGGAAGTGTTGGGCACCACTGGAGGATGTAAAGACTTGAAGATTAGGCTGTGACTGTAGGCGTACTTCGAATCACTGAAGTGGCCGTGGTTGATTTTGGTTGAGGCCAGAGACACATTAGTTCATTGATTGGAGGCATGTATATTAATCCCCTGTCCTGAGCTATGCTCTGATGGCATGAAGTAATGTGAAATCGTAATCTGTCCTAGGTTGGCCATTCTCTGTTTTGCAACTCACTATGGCATTGTCTTTTGGCTGCAAACATGTACTCGGCTTTGTTACCACCCGACGTTCCCCAAATAGTGTTTACAACACCTGAACTATTGCAGAGGAATTGCTGTTACATTGCTGATTCTATAGGTCCATGTAGGTCGTACATTAACTGGTGTCCTCACTATATATGCACTTTGACTACTGAGGAGCTGAAATATCCTGGCTAAAAGCACCTGGCAAAAATCCTGTTGAACAAGTCTTTATGGAAATAAAAAAATTCATCCAAGCAAGGCTATGATGATTATTATTATTGTTGTGGACTCTATTATTGTGAGCAATTTAGTTATTTAAGAGTGAACTTTGATTGATCAAGAATTGCACGCCTTGTGATTTCAGTTGCTTGTTATCTGCATTTGTAGCTTTGCTTGTTCAATGAGTTCATTACTTGGATCGTTTGCTTGTCTAGTTCAGTTGTTTGTATGCCCTTACTTAGGTTGGGAAAGCTGTATGCCTGTTAGGGGAGGATGACTCCTTCGACTCAATTGCCACTACAAAGACTTACAAGTCGTTAGGTGGCTCTCGCTGGGTAATAGTGGCACTCGAACTCACTGTAAGGTATTGTGATGGGCCTAGCTCCATGCCAAACTCTTTATGGTCCTGCACCTACTTTTTCTTTTTGATATCATTGTCTTTTCTTTTACTCCCTCATAGAAGTGCAGTTTTACTATAACCTTATCTTTGAGGTAATAAGCACTCGGTCTATTCAGGAGGCCTTTATTGCAAGAGGGTGGGTCAGTCCCTCAAAAGTGTGATTTTACTGAGCGCATACTCCAACTCCTCTCTAAGGTATGGTAAGGGTAGAGCTAAAATGCACGCCTCTCACTCTTGGGCTGACTTCTGTCTTCGCCTTCTGTCTTCTATATTTTTTTATGCCCTTGCGAATGTATGCTTTCTTTTCTAGCTCACACTCTCAGTCACCCCTAACATTTTATCTCCCTCTTGGAGGTGCATGATCCTTGCGGAGCTTGGACATTTCGTCTGGTTTTGATGCTCGGTGGATCCCTTGCTAACTTGGTCGTCTAAGTGGAGACAATTGAGGATGGATAATCCATTCTAACATTGGCGAGCTTTTCCGATTTTCATCATCGGGCAGAATGTTATTGACAAGCAAACTACCCTCTTTACTTGTTCTTGATGTTTTTCTTGTTTTATGTTTTCCTTCTTTTTTATCTATTGTGATTTTTTATTATTTTTTAATGTTTTGGTATATGATGATGCAAAAAGAGAAAACAAAAGTGAACAAAGAGAAAGGATACAACTCCAGTCCTTGTCGTTGCTGTTTATCGATGCCATCGGGGTTCAAAGTAAGTCCTAGCAGTGCCACTGGAAATCAGAATCAAGGCAGGTGTAACATAAGTTATCACATCCATTATTGGAACTGAGACTGTCACTATGAATGTTGAATCTGCTGGTGACATTAAAACTACATCTCTGTCGGAGTTGATATCTGCTGTGACGGCTGTTTCCCACTTGATCCAGGGTATTTGCACGTGCTGGGTTAGATTCGTGCATGGCAAACTAGCAAACTTTAGGTTAGGCCCCCGCAAAGAACAAGAGTGGCACACATGAGTGTCGTCGGACAGAACTGAGAAAATAAAAGAGGACAAACTAGGAAAATGGGAAAGAAGAACAAGAGCGGCATACACATGTGCTGCTGGACAGAAGCAGGGAGAGTACAAGATAGGAAAAAAGAGGCTCGATAGATTCCCCAAGAAAGACTAAGAGAAAGAGGAAAACCCCTGAGGTTCCAGTATCCTCGAAGCTTGTAGGCTCAAACACTGTAAGGTTTGCTATTCTAGGGTGTGCATGTGTGTGTGCAAGCGTGTGTGCAGGTGTTTGTGTGGGCTGCCTCCTATGCATTGACGACAATGCCTCCATTGTCAATCAAATCTTGGACAGCATTCCAGAGAGTGTGACACTTGTTTGTCGAATGCCCACGTATGCGATGGTATTGGCAAAACAAGTTAGCCTTATACCACCTAGGAAGTGGGTCTGGTGGTGGGTGAATCTCCGGTAGCCGCAGGAATGGCACAACTTTGGGAAAGATGTGACTCAACGAATCCCTGAATGGGGAAAGTCTCTTTCCTTTCGGTGAGGCCGCTTCTGCCGTTGTTGCTGCCCTTGCTGAACTGACGCAACGAGACACGCCGGTTCAACAGTGGTGTGTGGATGTGTAATGTGTACTAAACTAGATGCTGGTGATGATGAGGATATGGATGCGGGTGCTGCGCCTCGTGTGTCAACAACAATAGTCACATTGTCGATCAAAGTCTGTATGACATCCCGTAGAGTGTAGCATTTATCAGTCGAATGCCCCGAAGCTTGATGATAATCACAGTATACGCTAGCATTGTACCACCGAGGGAGTGGAGTTGGTGGGGAACGTGGATCCGGGAGTCTCAGAAGTGACACAACACGAGGAAAAACAGTGCTCAACGACTTCCCTAGTGGAATGTAGTCACTTTCAATGCGACGGCCTCGTTTCTCCTTAGGTTGCTGTCCTTGTTGAGCCAATGCGATGAGATGCACTGGCTTGATAGTGGGAGGTGTGCGCCTAGTGTGCAGTGATGAACTACGTGTTGGGACCTGATCCTGATGTTGAGGTGAATTCTGAATATGCTGTGTTGTGTGTGGTGTTGAGCGCGAGAGCAATAGCTATGGCATTGGTACAACTCCAAGTGATGGACTCGAGAAATGCTGTATTCTCACACAACTAACGGGTTGATTTCTAAATGACTGTGATGCATGTTGTGACCAATGCAATTGTCGTGCAGGAGGCAGAGATAACGCCCCCATTGCCGGAGAGGTGTGATGCTCGGGCGATGGTATGGGCGATAGAGTAGTGGGGTGAGCCTGCAATGTTATAGTGGTCTGCACTGGAACCCTAGAGGTTGAAAGAGGAGGACTCTCAACATGACCAAGAGAAAGGGCCATGCACTCAAACCCTCGGGCCAAAGCTCTCAGGTACAGAGCCTGTGTGGCTGAAGACCATTAAAAGATAGGTCAGAAGGCAAGAGTGGAATAGGAATGGCCCCCAAAATAGATGAAACCGTAGCTGGTTGAACTCCTGAAATAGGAGGGCCCGAGAGATAGGGTGCAGCTGGTAGACCTTTTGGGACTCACGTGGTAGTCACCGTAGTTGAATCAGTGACGAGCCCTAGGCCGACTTGTGTCTGCCACTGTCCTGGAAGAGGAGATAAGGATCCTCCATGATTCCCAAATCGGGACGCATAGAGGAGAGAAGAAGTAGTCAAAGTGAGAGAAGGATGATCTGAATGTGGGTCCCCCTTCAAAACAATAACTGGAGGCCTGCGGGTCTGCGGGGCCATGGCTAACCGCAAGCGAAATAAAAGGAGTTGTCGTAAAGGACAAACGCACGAGCTCTAAGATGAACTACTGTCAAAAGTTACCAATAGCTCGGAAAAGGTAGGAGAAAGCAACCACGGGACGCTGCCCCTGACGGAGACACCCAAGCACCAAGCCAAGGACCTCGCAACAAAGCTACCTAAGAATACAGGCAAGAAAAATAGGTAGCAGATCCTGGACAACGACACAAAGACAAATGCGAGTTATTAAAGTGGCATGCAATGACACACAATGCAGATGAATGTCCTAAAGTGCACTCTCTCACCATGCATGTCCCGTATAGGGTTGACCACATAGGTCGCACTGATGGGTTTGGGTTTCGACTCTGGTAAAAAATGTAGGCTCCCGTTCTAAATCCTGGCCAAAGGGCAGACAGTGAACGACTGGTGCGTTGGTGGCCTCGTCTCTTGTAGTAGCATGGAGTTGTACCCTTTACTAGCACCGACACAACCCCAGATAAGGGGGGACAAACTAGGAACACGCCCTACGCCAAAGCTATATAACGGGCTACTAGGATTGTCCTTCGTAAATTGTGGGTGGACCTAGAGGAGAAGATGCATGCCCTATATGATCAATCATGCGATATGCTTTTGTGTCTTTTACTTGTGTTTTATTAAACCATGGGGAATAGTGAGAATTTGTCTCTAGTTATGCCTTATTATTTGTTCGTCTGATTTTGTGTGTTTTATTTTAACCAGATAGGGAGGCAAACATGTCTCTACTCTCCTAATCATGGCAAATTCAAATAAAAGGAAAAGACAAACAATCATGGCATCCAAAAAGTCAAACAACAAGCAAAAGGCATTAACATAGCATGTGCTGGTGTAGTGCTCACAAGTAGGTGAATAGAAGCAAGTATCGACAAACAAAGCATGAATTAAGTCATGTGCATGTGCGGTGGCATAGCAATAGTGTAAAGAAGGCAAAAAATGCATGTTCAGTTAAATATGTACAATCAAACAGAACAAGCAAACAAGCACAATGTATATAGACCAAAGACATGTAAGGAAACCAGAATGAAAGCTAGAATCTGGTTATCCCCAGCAGAGTCGCCAGTTTCTGTGACCATGCCGGTGGAACCCTGCACGGCTCTCCTCTACCGGGTGCATGGAAGCACACGAGGAGTCCCGATAGGGTCACGACGAAGATGGTGAATCCGGAGAAGAAGACTAGACTCGGAAACACAAAGGGAAGATAAGAAAGGATAAGGAAGGAGTCACCACCTAGTCATTTAATGAAAAGACGAGGAAAACCAAACACACAAGAAAACCAAGAAGCAAACAAGATGCAGAAGACATGTGTGCTTCGTGCCTAATGGATATAATGCACAAATGAATGCGAGCCAGAGAAAGGGTTAGGATTTTGGTTACGCATGGGGAAGTGGTTAGGCACCCCCATGCGTTCGAGAAGCTCAGTCTTTTTAGGTTTCCTACATTCCAATGGTCTAATGGGTGTGTGCTTGCCTATTCTGAATGCTCATGCTAAAGATGACTAGAAAACATGCCAAATCCAAGAGAAGAAATGAAATAAAGGGAAAAAGTTAATCCAAGGGACAAATGTAGGCATTGAGAATGCCGCTTTACTGTACGTCCTTGGGCGATGAGGAAAATCGTGAAAACCAAGAAATTCTCGAAAAGTGTCTCGCAAATCAGCGAAAATTTGAATAAATCCGAGAAAATCAAATTGGGGAAAATAATCCTCATTCGGGACAATGTCAGCTTTGTTATGCCTGTTAATGTACGCCCTCGGGCGATGGAAAGCTAAATCAAGTTAAAAGACAGGGAAATCGATAAAAATCCAGGAACGATGAGAAAACCAAACTTAAATTGTGCTAGAAACGTGTGCACAAAGAAAGGAAAAAGTCACGAGAAAACATGCATGAAAAAAGTGCAACAAAATGTGCAAAATGCATGCAAGGGTGGGAAAATGGAAATTCCAGGGGCCATACTGCAAAAAATCCAAATTCTAAAATAAAACTGAAATTCTGAAGCTAAATCATCAAAAATACATAAAAAACACATTTCATGTAATTTTGAAGAAATCTGGGGTCAAATGTGCAAATCTGTGCATTTCTAACCAAATTGAAGGTTCTTAGGGGTTAAAATGCAATTAAACCAGAGAAACATGCATTCAGAATAATTTCATGAAACTTAGGGGTTTTTATCTAATTTCAAATCTTGGAAAACATTATTAGGGAAGCTCAGGGGGCACATTGCAATATTTTCAGTTAAAACTTTATTCAAACGATTTAAAGAAAAATGAGTAGGGACTTAACTGTAAGAGAAAGGACCTACTTGCAATAGTAGAAGGACCTAAATGCAACAAAACAAAAGTTTCAGAAATTTATTCAAAGAAAACTATTTTTTTGTTTTTTAAAAGAAAAAAGAAACCGCGGCCGCTGTCGACGACTGCCGGAGAGGCTACTAGATCAGACCCCATGGGAAGCAAGAAGGGAAGAAGATAGTATGATTCATCTATAACCATGCCGACAGGGGTGGCCCACACGGATAGGTGGTGTGTGTGCCAAAGGAGCGGCAAAGCCACGGCAAAAAAAGAAAAGGGGAAAATGCAAAATGTAGGAGTCACCACCTAGTCTATTATGGAAGACGAGGAAAACCATAAAACACATGAAGAATCATGTAAACAAAATAAAAAGGGGCTGCGTAAAACCAGAAATGCGGGTAAGGATCCCTGTTACATGCGAGGAAGGTGTTAGGCACCCTCGCACACCCAACGAATCGGTCTTCTAATGATTTTTCTTTTGCAAATGAATGTCGGCCTTTCAGCCTTTTGCTGTATGCCCGAGGGCGATATGCCATGCTATGCTTAGTGCCTTATGCTAGTAGGTGCATGATGTGTAGGGGGTGTGCCTTAATGCTCAGAAGTATCACTCTTTATTTCGGGTCA
>JAMKQA010032256.1:0-10794 GCA_024699735.1 Posidonia australis
GAGTTGATGCAATAATATTACATATAAGATCAAAGATCTAATATCTGGAGCGATTTATCATCCTTGCTTTCTACATGCCTAAATGCAATCTAAAATGCCAGAAAATTACTGAAAACAAAGATGTGTCTTCCTGATGCATCAACGAAGAAAACCAGATGAAAACCCAGAAGCAAATCGGGTCGAGAAAACAAGCAAAATGCATGAAAAACATGCTGTGTGCTACTGAAAACAGGCCACTGCGCCTGTTTTGTGCGCCAGATTGGTGCGTCAGTCTGGTGCGCGCCCTATGTGCGTCTATGTGGGCCAGTAAAACATGCTGAGGGAAAAACAGAAGCTTGCGCAAACCCAAAACATCAGAGGATGCACTCTAGAAAGGTATGCAGTAGAAATCATTCTGTAAAACTTAGGAAAACCATGCATTCAAAAGTGCAAGAGATGCAAATGCAATGACCTTGAGCTCAAGGGCTAGTTGCCTCACACAAGGTCTCACCTATTTGAACTAGATGAGAAATGCATGATTCAGCCAAGCCACTGGATCCAGGGGCGATGCACACGGTTCTCACAATGGAGTAAGGTGCAATCGGCCTACCAGATTCAGCCTGGAACTGAATAACAAAACAGAGAAAACAGACGGAAAACAATCCAAATAAGACTGAAAAAAAACATGCAGGTGGCATCTTGGCATACCCGAGAATCAATCATAAAGAAATAAGTTCAAAACTCTGTGATAAAATCATGCAAGCAAAGATGTAATGCAAGTTCTCTGATCTCTGTCCAGTCTGGCGCGCCTGCCTTGTGCGCCAGATATATGCGCGGGTTGGGTGCGACTAGGATGTGCACCCCAGGGATTCTGGATCAGACTGTGACTTGATCCAAAGCCCACCCAGTAGAGATACAAGGGGGATCTATGCAAGTGCTAAAAGGCTCATGCCATGATAAGAACTGGGAAAACATGCTGCAAGTGCATAGGGTCAATGATCATCATGAAAACAAAGCATTTGAAGCCAAAACAAGTGAATGGGTTCATGCATGAAAACGTGTGAAATTCTTAAGAACAAGCATGACCTGGATAAAACAAAACATGCACAAATGATGATCATACAGGTGCTCCTACGTGCAAGGGCATACACGGTGCATGGCAAAATATTATGTGCAAGGAAACAATAGCTCATGTAAATTACATGCTAGAAATGCAAACATAGATTAGCATGGAGATTATTTGCATAGAAAAGCAAGCATGATATCATAAAAACTTCATGAACATGGAACAGAACAGATCATTCGTAAAGTTTTAAGCATGCTTTATTAAATTCTGAAATGTCATTAAGAAAATAAAAAGGAGGTAGAATGCCTACCTCACGAAGTGTTCCTCCTTTGCGATATCAGAGATAAGAAAAACCCTTGTTGCTTTGGAAGGCTCTAGGACGCAAGAGGGTGCTCCGGAGAATGAAAATAAGCTGTTGGATTGGTGGAGAGGCTCGTGCAGAGGTCGGACTTTAGAGCATAAAATGGCTGGTTGCAAGGTTTCTACTCAGGAATCTCAGCTCTCGGGATTTTTCATCTCTTCTTAAGGCTACCTGTGGGGGTCCTTTTATAGGGAACTCTCAGGGGTGAGTTACGGGAATAAGGAGAGCCTTGCAGACGAAGAGCCTGGAATATTCCACGGCACATTCGCTGCTGGAGGTAACAACCAAGGAAGGTGGAAAGCCAGCAGTTGCAGCCTGCGCAGCGTTGTGCGCTAGGGATGTGCGCCGGCTAAGTGCGCCACCTATGTGTGCTAAGGAAGTGTGCTAGGTTGGTGTGCTAGCTAGGTGTGCTAGGTAGGTGCTCTCCCCTATTGGCCTGGTTTTTAGATTGGGCTGCAGGCTTGCTACGGGTTCAGGGATTGGTTCAAGGATCAGCCACATCCAAAGCAACAATTAGAGCCTTATCAATGAGTCACCTCAAAATCGAGGTGTCTACAGATGTCCCTCCCTGAGCGAGGTCGAGGGACGAAGGGAACCAAGACCGATGCTCCGGGTTGAGAAGATACCCCCATTTTGAGGTCACAAAAGGATGGTGTTTGCTGTAGGCGATAAGCCACTTATCCGACGGATGCATCGAAAGTCATGACTTGTTGCCAAAATGCAAATGCAAATGCGAAATGTGTGCACCTACTGGTCTAAATGCTGGGATGCAATGCTAATGCATGATGCAAATGCAAGAGCCGATGCGAAAGCCGATGCAAAATTAATGCTAATGCTGAAAACACAAACGAAAGCACTAGTAAGAAAAAGTGATAAGTTGTCGGTCTCATCTGCCGGATTATGAGGTTATCATCCAAAGAGACGGGATATGACTAGCTAATCAAGCCTTGTCAACCCCGGACGCCTGACAGTGTGACGGTTGTCAACCGAGTAGTTGGGGGTATCAGCCCGAGAAATGGAAAGGGGGGCATGACAAATAGATAATTTGTCAAGCAAAGAAGGGCCCGGTCCGCACGGACCAAAGGCGAGCAAAGAGATTTCGCGCCCGCGAGAACTCAAAAGGGAAAAACAAAAGGACCTCGACCGCCCGGCCAGAGGGTCCAACAACTAGATTCCGCGCCCGCGAAAATCCAGAAGAAAAAAAGGAAAGGACCTTGACCGCCTGGTCAGAGGGTCAAACAACTAGATTCCGCGCCCGCGAAAATCTAGAAAAAAGGACCTTGACCTCCCAGTCAGAGGGTCGAACAACTGGATTTCCTGCCCGGGGAAATCCGAGGAAAGGGCTAGGACCTTGACCATCTGGTCAAAAGGTCGAGCCACGGGATTTCTTGCCCTAGGAAATCTGAGAAAGGGGCTAGGACCTTGACCATCTGGTCAAAAGGTCGAGCCACGGGATTTCCTGCCCAAGGAAATCCGAGAAACCAATGACTTTAACTGCCTGGTTAAAGCCAAGGAAAGCCTAGGAAAGGAAAAGAGACATTTGACCGCCCGGTCAAAGCCAAGAAGTTGGATTTCGCGCCTGCGAAGATCCAAAAGGGGGCACATGACCTTGACCGCCTGGTCAAGATCAGCAAGCAGGATTCCGTGCCCGTGGAAATCCAAAGGGGCAAATGACCTTGACCGCCTGGTCAAGATCAAGCAAGCTGGATTCCGTGCCCGCGGATATCCAAAGGGGCAAAGGACAATGACCGCCCGGTCAAAGTCAAGCAAGCTGGATTCCGCGCCTGCGGAAATCCAAAGGGGCAAAGGACAATGACCGCCCGTTCAATGTCAAGCAAGCTGGATTCCGCGCCCGCGGAAATCCAAAGGGGCAAAGGACAATGACCGCCCGGTCAAAGTCAAGCAAGCTGGATTCCACACCCACGGAAATCCAAAAGGGCAAAGGACAATGACCGCCCAGTCAAAGTCAAGCAAGTTGGATTCCACGCCTGTGGAAATCCAAAGGGGCAGAGGACAATGGCCACCCGGTCAAATTCAAGCAAGCTGGATTCCGCGCCCGCGGAAATCCAAAGGGACAGAGGACAGTGACCGCCCGGTCAAAGTCAAGCAAGCTGGATTCTGCGCCTACGGAAATCCAAAGGGGCAGAGGATAATGACTGCCCGATCAAAGTCAAGCAAGCTGGATTCCGCGCTTGGGAAATCCAAAGGGGTAGAGGACAATGACCGCTTGGTCAAAGTCAAGCAAGCTGGATTCCGCGCCCGCGGAAATCCAAAATACAGAGGACAATGACTGCCCGGTCAAAGTCAAGTAAGCTGGATTCCACGCCCGCGGAAATCCAAAGGGCAGAAGGGTCTTATCCGCTCAGGATGAGATCCCGGAAAACAAAGCGATAACTCCAGGATTGTTCTCCTGGAAGGAACTGCAATATGCTGATTGTCGGGGTTGCGATGCAGAGACTGGCACTCCTGTCGAGATGCATGCTTGGATCTCTAGTTTGTTGTGATTCCTCAAATTGCTTGCAAAGGTGAGGACTTATGTGCAAATATCCATAATTTTTGGGCTTTACTGCAAATTACCCAACCAAACTGCTTTTTTGTTGCTGTACTGCGACTGTGTTCTGACATTTGAGATTCTACTGTCTATCAACAAATGTCTGCTCTGGAACAAACTTTCTGCGTCCTTCTGGGACTGATTTGCAATTTTTCAAAATGCAGGGGGTTTTCTACAAATTACCCACATGGTGCATTTGTGAGCTACATGTTGGATACTGCATATTATGCACTGGATGCTTGTGCTGTGAGATGATAAGGGCTGGAACGCAATTGTCACGGTCATTTTGAGTTTTTTTGCACTTGACTTATTTCTCATGCGGGCCCCATTGGCCAACTGCCATAACTACCAAAATTTCTCCTCTTTGCTGCTTGGGACTGCCTGGTAATGCAAAGAATTGCATGCTACTGATCCATTTTATTTCCTTTCCAAGCATCATGCATAAGCTTTACGGAGGAAAGAAAATTCCTTCTTCCTCCAACAAAAACCAAACCTGCGCCTCTTCCTCTTCCTCATCTCCTCTCTTCGCGCGAAAGGGCTGCGTTTTCGTCCTCCTCTCCTCTTGCAACGGTGGCACCCACTTCCTGTCCGTGCAGCGGCAGCACGCGAGGAGTGCGCTGAGGGGGTGCTCGTGGCTAGTGCGCGCGTGAGGCGCGTCGGTGTGGTGCGGGGTGCAGCGGCGACAGGCGGCAGCGGTATGGATCAGACCCTCCAGGATTGGTTGGACTGCGGCTCGCTGGCGAGGGTAAGTTCTGATCCCTCTCCCCCCTTTTTTTCTTGTTTTGCTTGTATGCTCTGCCCTCTTTGCTGCGGCTGGTGATGGCTGGAGGTCCCTGACGGACCTGGAGCGACGGGCCCGTTCCGCGTGGGTTGCGGCGGCAGACTGGCAGGGCTTGGGCTGCAGTTGCAGCGACGGGCGGCAGCAGCTGGTGGCTCTCGGGCTGCGGGTGCGATGGCTGGCCGTGGCAGTTGCGAGCTCCGGCGGATTGCTCCATACGATGGCTGCTGGATTTGGGAGTGCAGGCATGCCAAGGGAAGCTGGGCTGCTGGCGGCACTGACTGGCTGCCGACGATGCTCCGGCGGACTGTTCCGACGGTGGAGGCTGATGAGTTGGCCGTGAAGTTCACTGGTTTGGGCGAATATTGCTGTGTTGCTGTGTTTAATTTCTGATTTCACTGTCGATTATGCTGCATTGAACTGCTTAATCACTGATAAGCTATTGCTTTTTAAAATGCCCAACATTCTGCTATTTTGCCAATGACTGCGATGCCACATTCTTCATTAAAATGTCCTATGGTCTTTTATAATGCCTCATTTAATTTAGACGCTTTGCATCTTATTACGCCTGCTGCTACTGTTTGATTGTCTTTCCGCAGGATGATTCAGTTCCCGAGGCGGGAACCCCACAGTCATCGGGGGACATGCCTTCTAGTTCTCGTTCTGGGCGAGGAAGCGGTTCTTCGAGGTCGCGGGCCTCCGGTAGCTCGACTCCTGCTATCTTCGCTGAGGTAAGCTCGAACTGAATAGAAGAATATTCAAATCCGGCATTTTCTGACATTTGTATTTTCAGGAGTCTGGAAACTTCGAGGGGCGGCTGTTGAGCGACCGTCATATCTGCGAGAGCCCCGAGTTTGAGGTAATTTTCCTACCTTGATCATTGTAATTGCTTTCTGCTTTCTGTTTTTGTGCTGTTTGCTTCTGACCCGGCTCTAAATATGTGCTTCATATTTCAGGAGGGGGATGCAAACCAGATCATGCAGTGCCACTGGGGTCCGATGCTCGAGCACTTCCACCGTCTGCCAGAGTTTCTGCAGGACTTTCTCCATCACCGGTCTCTGTTTGGTGGTTTACTGCGCCTTCCAATCATCCACGGCCACTATAACTTCTTCCGAGCCATGGTAGAAAGGTGGAGGTTCGAGACACACTCCTTCCACTTTCCTTTCGGCTAGCTGACTGTTTTGCCTGATCAGTGGGCTCTACTGACGGGCCTTCCTTTCGGTGACGAGCCCATTATTGGTGAGACCACCCACGACTTTCACCTCGCGCCTGCACATCTTGGCCGTGTCCCTTCTAAGCCGCCTAGGGGGAAGCATATGATCACTGTGGGGTGGTTAAGGGAATGGGACAAGTTCTGGCCCAACCCTGAGCCTGGAAGTGAGGAAGTAGATTTTGTACTGAGGCATTTTCTGCTGGAGTTGCTGGCCTTGATCTTCTGCGATTCGTCGGCCTACTGTATCCATGCTGACTGGATTACGTATTTGACCAACCTGGAGCACCTGGATCACTATGACTGAGCTGGTGCTAGTTATACCTGGCTGGTTTGTGGGCTTGATAACGTGGTCAAGCTCGGGCGTCGCTCTTATGTGGGGTTGTACCCTCAGCTGACTGTAAGTATTTTGTTTCCATTGCTTTGCAAAATAAACTTTTATGCTTTACATTTGATAATTGCCCTGCTTGCATTCACAGTATTGGATCATGGAGCACATCACCAAGGGGCATTGCTTTGGCCGCCTGCGGGACGAGCTCCTGCCTCTTCCCCGCCAGTGGGTCGAGCCTGACCACCGGGCTGCTGCTGGGGTGTTTAGCTATGAGTCCTACCGGTATCTGCTGGACCTGGTAGAACTCGAGGATGTAAGTCTCCTCCTGCCTTTTAACTTTGCATGCCTGTTGTATTTTCTTTGCTTACAACTTTTGTTTCTGTAACAGGTCTACCTACGCCCATTCGCTCGATATGATGGCTTCGACTGGGCTCCCTTGAACTTTGGCCGTGTTCTGAGGGTAAACAGGTGAGATTCTATTGCATGAAGAAGTCGGCCCCCTACCTCCCAGGGCGTGTGCAGCATCAGTTCTCTGATGTATTCTGCATTCTTGCCCCTCCTCCTGCTGACATGGATCGCCCGGCCATGACTCGCTCGGCTGCTAGGCGTCGGCATGCAGTTGCCGTGGCTTCTTAGGACAGGCACATCCTTCGAGAAGTCAACTATATAGACTACCTTGCTTGGTACAGGCGTGTGGGGAAACCGTACCTGTTTGAGGAGGTTGTGCGGGATAGCCAGCGCGGGATGTGGTATGCGTCTAGTTGGGCTCAAGTACTGAATTTCCATTTCTGCTTTTCTTTGCTTTTGCATGAACCGCCCGGCCACGACTCGCTCGGCTGCTAGGCATCGGCATGCAGTTGCCGTGGCTTCTCAGGACAGGCACGTCCTTCGAGAAGTCAACTATACAGACTACCTTGCTTGGTACAGGCGTATGGGGAAACCGTACCTGTTTGAGGAGGCTGTGCGGGATAGCCAGCGCAGGATGTGGTATGCATCTAGCTGGGCTCAAGTACTGAATTTCCATTTCTGCTTTTCTTTGCTTTTGCATGAACTATGATAATCTGATATTTGCTTTAATGCACAGGGCTTCAAGGAGCAATTTGGAGCCTTCTATGCTGACATCTGCCGAAAGCGGGTAAGATTTTTGTTTTGCAAACTACCTTATTGAATATATCTGATACCTCTGCTGTTTTGCAGGAACTGCGCTGGTGCAATATTGTCCGGGTAAGCTTCTCCTCCTGGTACTGCCGCTGCTATATTTAAAATTCTCATGTCTAACACAAGCGTGCTTTTGCAGCAAGACTTCCCTGTCGAGAGAGCGAATGTAGACACCAGCGGGGACTTCACCATGGAGGCGTCTGAGGAGGACTGTTCAGACACCGAGGTCACCCAGGCGGTTCTCAACTCTACTCCTCGTTCTCAGGCTGCCGCTGCTGCTCAGTGGTCACACCGACTCACTCGAGGAGGCAACAGGACCCTGGTTGAGTACTTCCAAAAGGCGGCGGCTGATGAGGAAGACTCTGAGGAGGAGTAATTTTTTTATATTTTGCTGAAAATTTTGTAAGAACACTGTATTCTGTAGCATTTTGGAAAAAATGTATAAGATATCCCCGAAATTTGCGATGTGCCCTTCGGGGTTTTTGTAAGTGCAGGTTGTATGCAAACAGGTACTCCCATGCTGGATCAAGTAAATGGCGCCGATTTTGGCGAGGTAGACAATCTGAACTGATGCTGCTGAATTTTTCTGTCTTTCCGGGCGCCACTTATGTGCGCCTCCTTGGTGTGCCGCCTAGGTGCGGTAGTTTCCTGCGCTACATAGGTGCGTCCCCAGAAATGGCGAGTTTTGTTTCCTTTCTTGATGCAAAACCCTTCTGCTTCCCTATAAAATTCTCGTTTTTTACGAGAAAAGCCGCCGCCTCTCGTGAAGAAAAAGCATAACAGCCCTTGGTTTTGATTCTGCAACTTTGTTTCTAAGCACGGACGCATATGCTATCATGGTATGGCCTACTACTGCTTTTCTACTTTGCTTCATACAGATTCTGTTACCTCTGTCTTTTACAGCAGATGCCTTTGCATGATCTCTATAGCTAGATTCTGCTGGGTTTTATCAAGCTTTTTTTTTTTATAATCTCTGCTAGCTTTTTGCAGATTTCATAAACTTCCTCTGCATCTATGCTATTCTGTGGATTTTCTTTTTCTTTTACAGTAGATTTTTTGCCTTGCTTCTGTATTGCCATAGATTTTCCTTGCAGTTCTGTACTATACCGGGATGGCAGATTTCTCTTCTGTTTTGCACGGCAGATCTGTTCCTCAGCAGATTTTTTCTGTGTTTACTGCTGGCTCTTGAATTTTGTCTCTTACGAACAGGATTTTTCTGCATATGCCTTTACATTTGATTCTTGCATGCAATATACCGCTGAATTTTCCTGCATCTCTTATTGCTATGGCTGATGCTTGCAGAGTTATCCAACCATGGTGACCCCGAAGTTCTGCTTGGATGCTTTGCGCAGCTGGATTGACGCATTGACGCCTACTGATCGAAAACAACTGAAGACTTGGGACATATCATCCTCCCTCCTCAGTATTGCCAAAGTAGAGGTTAATTGGCATTTGCTATGTGCCATGGCTCGTTTCTGGAAGCCAGACCTGCACGTGTTCCGCTTCGGGCAGGTGGAAATGACCATCACCTTGGAGGAGGTCAGGCGGATCTGTGGCTTGTCGCCTTTTTTGTCTCCCTCTGTGTTTTTATGCCACGATAGCTATGTCCATGTCATGAGCTGCCTCACGAGCGTTTTCAAGGAAGAGTGCGAGAAAAGCATCGTCTGTCGAGATGGTCCTACTCCCATGATACGCCTGGATTACTTCGACAGCATCATTGGTGCCCGCTCCTCAAAGCCTCTGTGGCTCTTCTGCTTTGTGCTGCACTTCCTCGGGGAGCTGATTTTCAGTCACGGCCGGACAACTATGGCCATTGAGGTGGCCGAGATAGCCTGGGCGGTAACGGCTCGCGAAATTGATCTGGCTTCGATTTTGCTTGCTGAAACTTTTATAGGCTTGGACCGGGCGTCGAGCCGCTCTCGCCACTTCTATGGATGTGGTGCCTTGGTGCAAGTAAGCAGATCATCTGACCATTAATAATATTTTGCTGTGCTTTAATTAATCATAGCTCCCTTTTGCCAGGTCTGGTTTGCTGCTCACATGGGGGTGAAGATTCTGCGTCCCCGGCCTTGCGTCTTTGAGGCCTATAGCCGCACCCATCACTCGAGGTCACTTCCAGGGGTGCTTGAATTGTGTGATAAGCTGCGGAATCTCGATGCGGATTCTGTGACATGGTGCATCATATCTTCTGCATCCATGAACTTCACTACCTTTTTCAACACCACGAACATGCGACTCGTGGTCCTCGCTGGATTTTTTGGAGGTGTGGAGTACCATCCCGTCCGGGTTCTTTGCCAGTTCGGCTTCTGCCAGGACTCCATAGAGCAAAGCCCCTGTCCAGATAGACTTAAAAGGTATGTAGCGGGCTCCTTCGCATCCACTACTGAGTTGGCCCGACTGATGAGTACTGGCATCAAGTCTTTTATTCTTGCCTTCATGAAAGGCTCAGGCTGCACAGCTAGGTATGAGGCGGAGATGAGAGAGACGTGGCCCCTGAGCGAGGATCCGCCTAGTGGCAGCGATAGCATGGAGGTTAGCAGTTCAAAGAGGCCTCAAATTGATTATTGATATTTGTACTCTTGATAGGACATAATAACATTGATATTGCTTTACATTATTTACTGATTCTTGCAAGTTCATAACTGCTAACCAGGATCAATATGTCTTTGATTTCAAATTCCTTTGTTTAAAAGAAGTGACTATCATGCCCTTGGCTAAATGCCTGCTTGCTCAGACCACGACCCATAAGGCAGTTGACATGCCCCTGGTCGTAATATGAGCAAAATGCTTTGCAAAGTGAATGCAATCTATGCTTTGACTAAAAATGCGCCTCAGCAAAATGCTTATACGACTCATAAGGTAGCTGACAAGCCCCTGGTCGAAATGCGAATAATATGCTTTACTATGATGCTTAAAAATGCACCCTAGTTAAATGCTAACATGACTCGTAAGGCAGCTGACATGCCCTTGGTCGCAATGCGAAAAAGATGCTTTACAAAACAGATAATGCTGTGCAAAATGCAAAGAAATGGCTAATTGATACATTGGTGCCCTCAGCGCCAAGGAAGCCTATTTTGCCTGCGATAGGAGGTGACACTGTCCTCGACTCATGTGATACTAACCTAGGCACTTAGGTTATTGGTGGCTCTCCTCCAGATCTCGTGCCAAATGCTTAGGGTCCTATACCTACTTTTTTTTAAGGATTCATTTTTCTTTTATCCCTCACAGGCATGCTAATTGACCCTACTCCTGCTTGAAGGTAATAAACACTTATGCTGAGGAGGGTGGCTGCTACTTCTGTTGTGCTAAAGGGGTGGCTAGTCCCTTTGATCATTTGGGCATAGTAAGTGCGTGCTTCTA
>JAMKQA010032257.1:0-11531 GCA_024699735.1 Posidonia australis
TTAAGGATCTTGAAGGAGGCAGAGCTAGAGGAAGCTGAGTGGGTACAGGACCGCAATGTTCAGCTAGACCTAATTGATGAGCATAGGTTGCAAGCCCTGCATCACGCCCAATGCTATCAAAAGAGAGTGGCCCGAGCATATCAAAAGAAAGTTCGTCCGAGACGTTTTGAGCTAGGAGACTTGGTCCTGCGTGCCATTCATTTGCCAGATACACTGGGAAAATTTAGGCCCAACTGGCACGGACCTTTTGTGGTCAAGGAGCCCCTGTCAGGGGGTGTAGTCATTCTTGAGGGCATGGACCATACGAAGCAGTCAGAGCCCGTCAACTCCTCCTATTTAAAGAAGTACTATCAATGACTCTCATCTGATCCTAATGCCTTGCACCGTGAGTCATGCATCATTGCACAACATAAATAATCCTCAGCATTTGTTTCTCTCTTTTTTTTGCATCATCATTGCCCAATGAGGAAAATTGGGAGCCTGCTTGTGAAAGATGTGTCAAGTCCTCCTCATGTGCCACTACCCTAGAAGCTTAGGATGTGAGGGAGAGATTTAAGAGGAGTGGGCTAAATGTACAAATTCCCATGGGACCTATATCTCGAGAGGGAGTTAAAATGTTCGGTCTAGAAAGAGAGTTAGTAGCAAGGAAAAATACACAAGACCTTGGAGCATAAAAGAAATAAGGAGACATAAGTAGTAGACAGAAGCTGAGCTCCACTGAGAGAGGCATGTGAACAACCTTACTCCTACCATTTAGCTTGGAGAGGAGTCGAAGCATGCACTTATTAAGCCCAAATGATCAAAGGGACTAGCCACCCATTCAGCACAACAGAAATAACAGCCACCCTCCTCAGCATAAGTATTTACTACCTTCAAGCAGGAGTAGGGTCAGTTAGCATGCCTATGAGGGAGAAAAGAAAAATGAATCCTCAAAAGAGAAGATATAGGACCCCAAGACTTTGACATGAGGCCCATAAATTTGAAGGAGAGCCACAAATAAACCCAGGTGTCTAGGTTAGTGTCACATGAGTCGAGGACAGTGTCACCTCTTATAATAGGCAAAATAGGCTTCCATGGCATTGAGGGCACCAAAATATCAATTAAACATTTGTTTGCATTTCGACCAGGGGCATGTCAGCTGCCTTATGAGTCGTATAAGCACTTAGCTAGGGCACATTTTTAGTCAAAGCATAATTGCATTTCCGCAAGGCATTTTATTCACATTTCGACCAAGGGCATGTCTGCTACCTTATGAGTCGTATAAGCATTTAGCTAAGGCACATTTTTAGTCAAAGCATAATTGCATTTTCGCAAGGCATTTTATTCACATTTCAACCAGGGGCATGTCAACTGCTTTGTGAGTCGTGATTTAAGCAAGCAAGCATTCGGCCAGAGGTATGATAGTCACTTCTTTAAAATGGATGGATTTGAAATCAGAGACATGCCAATTAAATTGACTCTGATTAGTAGATAGAGACTTGCAAGAATCAGTAAGCAATGCAAGGCAACATCAATTATGTTGTGTCCTATCATGAATACAAATATTACTAATCAGTTCGGGGCCTCTTTGAACTGCTAGCCTCCATGAAATTGGTGCCACTAGGCGGAATCTCGCTCAAGGGCCACGTCTCTCTTATCTCAGCCTCGTACCCAGCTGAGCAGCCAGAGCCTTTGACGATGGCAAGACTAGAAGACCTGATGGCAGCACTCATTCGTCGGGCCAACTCAGTAGTAGACGCATTTGAGCCTGCAACATGCTTTTTCAGTCTATCCGGGTAGGGACTTTGCTCAATGGAGTCCTGGTAGAAGCTGAATTGGCGAGGGACCCGGACGGGGTGATACTCCACGCCACCAGAGAATCCAAGGAGGACCACGAGTCGCATGTCCGTGGTGTTAAAGAAGGCAGTAAAATTCTGTGATGTAGAGGATATGATACACCATGTCACAGAATCCACATCAAGATTCCGCAGCTTGTCACACAGCACATACACCCCCGGGAGTGACCTTGAGTGATGGGTGCGGCTATAAGCTTCAAAGGCGGAAGGCCGAGGGTGCAGAATTTTCATTCCCATATGGGAGGCAAACCAAACCTGGCAAAAATGGAACTATGGTTAATGAAAGCACAGCAAAATATAATTAAATACTGTCAAATGATCTGCTTACCTACACCAGGGCGCCACATCCATAAAAGTGGCGGGAGTGCCTCAACGCCCAGTCCAAGCCGACGTAGGTTTCGGTAAGCATAATAGGGGCCAAGTCGATCTGGCGAACCACTACCTCCCAGGCTATTTCTGCTACATCAATAGCCACAGTCGTCTAGCCATGGCTAAAGACCTGCTCCCCAAGAAAGCACAGCACAAAGCAATACAGCCATGAAATGCCCATGGTGGAGTTGGAACCAATCATTGTGTCGATGTAATCCAAGCGCACCATGGGTGTAGGACCATCCTTGCAGATGAGCTTCTCCTCACAAACCTCTTTGGCAATACACGTGAGCCGGCTCACGACGTGTGCATAACTGGCATGGCAGTAAAACACTGGTGAGGACATGAACGGGGACAGGCCACAGATTCGCCTGACTTTCTCCAGAGTTAGAGTCATCTCCACTTTCCCAAAGCGGAAAACATGCAGGGCCGATTTCCAGAATCGGGCCATGGCACATAACAAATGCCAGTTAACCTCCACTTTGGCTACGCTCAGGAGAGAAGAAGAAATACCCCAAATCCGGAGTTGCTTCCGGTCGTCGGCTATTAAAGCATCGATCCAGCCAAGCAAGGCGTCGGAGCAGTGCTTGGGGTCACCATGGTGGGATAGCTCTGCAAATATGGCAGTAAAAGATGGAATTTTACATAAGCATGGGACAAGTATAGCAATCCAGCATGATATGATACAAGAAAGATATGCACAAATCAAGAAGCATTGTTCAAAGTCTGCGGCCACGTAGCGGGGAAAAAGTCTACAAAGACATGAAGCAAGCAATGTCTGCAAGGACATGTAGTAGGAGGACAAAGATTTGTAAAGACAAATAACAGAAAAGCAAGTAGAATCTGGAAGGACCAATAACAGGAAGCATGTAAAATAGGAAAACACATACCATCGTGATGCAAAATCCGCGTCTAGGAAGATCAAAATGAGCAAAATACGAGCAAGCAAGGTCTACCGTCGAGTTCTTTCAGAAAGGACGGCGCTGCCTCTCGCAGGATGCAGGCTTATATAGAAGACCAGGAAGGGTTTCAGCAAAAACAGAAAACGAAACTCGCCATTTCTGGAGGCGCACTTATGAGTGGCATATAGCTGACGCACCTATGCGGCGCACCTAGGTGGCGCCCGGAATGACAGAAAATTTCAGTAGCATCTATTCAGAAAGTTGGCATCGCCAAAATCGACGGCAATTGTTTAACCCTGCATGGCATGTTTGTTTGGATACAAACTGCACATACAAAACCCCGAAGGGTACATCGCAGAATCAGAGGATTTCTTATACATTTTTAGAAAATGTTACAAAGTGCAAGTATTGTTATAGAGTTTCCAGCAAAATTACAGATAAAGCTACTCTTCCTCCAAGTCTTCCTCATCGGACGCCACCTTTTGAAAGTACTCAGCCAAGGTTCTGTTGCCTCGTCGAGTGATTCGGTGGGACCACTGAGCAGCAGCGGCAGCCTGAGAACGAGGAGCAGAGTCGCAAACTTCTTGGGTGACCTCGGTGTTTGAACGGTCCTCCTTAGACTCCTCCATAGTGAAATCCCCGCTGCTGGAGACATTCGCTCTCTGAACAGGAAAATCTTGCTGCAAAAGCAAACTTGTGTTAGCAATAAGAATTGCAAAATAACAGAGGTATTAGATATAGTCAAGATGATGTTACCCTGATGATGTTACGCCAGCACAGCTCCTGCAAAATAACAGAGGTATCAGACATAGTCAAGATGGCAGGATTGCAAAATAAGAATTTTACCCTTTTCCGATGGATGTCAGCAGAGAAGGCCCCAAATTGCTCCTCGAAGCCCAGTGAATTAAAGCATATGTGATTGTCATAGTCCATGTAAAAGCAATGAAAAGCAGAAATGGAAATTCTTTACCTGAGCCCAGCTAAACGCATACCACATCCCGCACTGACTATCCTGCACGGCCTCCTCGAACAGGTACAGCTTCCCCACATGCCTGTAGCAAGCAAGGTAGTCTGTATAGTTGACATCTCGAAGGATGTGCTTATCCTAAGAAGCCATGGCAGCTGCATGCCGGCTTCCAGCAACTGAACGAGTTGTAGCCAGGCGATCAATGTCAGCAGGAGGAGGGGCAGGAATGCAGAATACATCGGAGAACTGATGCCGCACGCGCCCTGGGAGGTATTAGGCCGACTTCTTCATGCAATAAAATTTCACCTGTTTGTCCCTAAGAACGCGGCCATAGTTCAAGGGAGCCCAGTCGAAGCCATCATACCGAGATAATGGGTGTAGGTGGACCTGTTACAGAAACAGGAAATTGCAAGCAAAGAAAATACAACAGGCATACATAGTTAAAAGGCAGAAGGAGACTTACATCCTCGAGTTCTACCAGGTCCAGCAGATACCGGTATGACTCATAGCTAAACACCCCAGTAGCAGCCCGGTGGTCAGGCTCAACCCACTAGCGGGGAAGAGGCAGGAGCTCGTCCCGCAGACGACCAAAGCAATGCCCTCTGGTGATGTGCTCCATGATCCAATACTGTAATTGCAAGCACAAGTCAGTAATTCAAGTATAAAGCATAAAAGAAATTTCTTTTGCAAGGTAACAGAAGCAAATACTTACAGTCAGCAGAGAGTACAACCCTACATAAGAGCGGTGCCCAAGCTTGACCACATTGTCGAGCCCACAGATCAGCCAAGTGTAGCTAGCACCGGCCCAGTAATAGTGATTCAGGTGCTCCAGGTTGGTCAGATATGCAATCCAGTCAGCATGGATACAGTAGGCCGACGAATCGTAGAAGATCAAAGCCAGCATCCCCAACAGAAAGTGCCTTAGTACAAAATCTGCTTCCTCACTATCAGGCTCAAGGTTGGGCCAGAACTTGTCCCATTCACTTAACCACCCCACGGTGATCATATGCTTCCCCCTAGGTGGCTTAGGAGGGACACGGCCAAGATGTGCAGGCACAAGGTGGAAGCCGTGGGTGGTCTCACCAATAATGGGCTCGTCACCAAAAGGATGGCCCGTCAGCAAAGCCCACAGATCAGGCAGAACAGTCAGCTCACCAAAGGGAAAGTGGAAGGAGTGTGTCTCGAACCTCCATCTTTCTACCAAGGCTCGGAAGAAGTTGTAGAGGCCATGGATGATGGGTAGGCGCAGCAAACCACCAAATGGAGACCGATGGTGGAGGAAGTCCTGCAGAAACTCCGGTAGACGATGGAAATGTTCGAGCATCGGACCCTAGTGGCATCGCATGATCCGGCTAGCATCCCCTTCCTGAAATATCAAGCATAGAGTTAAAGCCGAGTCAAAAGTAGAAAGCGATTTATAATGATAAAGCTTCCTAAAGCAGAAGAATTACCCCAAACTCGGGACTCTCGCAGATGTGACGGTCGCTTAGCAACCGCCCCTCGAAATTTCCAGACTCCTGAAAATGCATTTGTCAGAAAACACTGGATTTGAATACCCTTTTAATATTCAGTTTGGGCTTACCTCAGCAGGGATATTAGGAGTCGAGCTGCTAGAGGCCCGTGACCTCGAAGAGCTGCCTTGTCGTCTAGAACGAGAGCTAGTAGGCATATCCCACGAAGATTGTGGGGTTCCCGCCTTGGGAACTGAGTCATCCTACAGAAAAGGAAGTCAAACCAAGAATTAAATAGTAATAGCAGACATGATAAATGTAGAAAATGTCGAAATCAAATTTGGCATTACAGTCATTGGCATAATAGCAAAATGCAGGGCATTTTAATGAAGGCTGTAGCGTATGATGGCCAAAACACAAGCATGCAGTTGTAAAGCAGTGTTTGATTGTTGTATTTGTAAAATATAAGCTATCAAGCAGTTTTGATGCAGAGCAATTGGCAGTAAAATCAGAAATAATGTGGACTGAATGGTATAAGCAAGCAGCTTCACGGCTAATTCATCACCCCTGCTCGTCGGAGCACCGCTGGAGCATTGCCAGCAGCCAACCATCACTCCACGGCCCGCGCCTTCCCCTGGCATGCCCGCATTTCCAAACCCAGGCAGCCATCGTGCGGTCCAGTTAGCCGGAGCCTGCCGTCACAACAGCCAATCCCAGCAACCTACAGCCGGAGAGCTACCATACTGCTGGTGCACCGTCTGCAGCCCGCGGCCATTGCTCCCCGCGAGCAGCGACTGCAGGCAAACCCGCAATCCACCGTCGCAACCTGCATAGAACAAGCCAACCGCTCCTTCGCCTGTTGGAGCCCTTCCAGCCGTCGACCACCCGAAACAAAGGAAGCATACAAGCACGCGCAAAGGGGAGAGGAGGTTACTGTCGCCGGCGATCCTCGGTCCAGCCAGTCCTGAGGGTCTGATCCATGCCGCCGCAGACCATGACGCCGCCGCGACTGCTCCGCACCACGCCGACGCGCCTCGCGCGCGCACCAGCAGCGAGCACTCTGTCAGCGCACCTCTCCCGCACCACCGCTAAGAAGAAGAGAGGAAGGAAAATAGGTTTCCACCGCTGAGAGGACGAGATGAGGAAGACGCGGGTTTTCGTTCGAGGAGAGAAAAAGAATGAAGAAGAGGAAGAGGCATCTTACGGGGGAAGGAAGAAAAAGGTAAATGAAAGTTTATGCATGATTGTTGTAGAGTTATGGAACCCAAACAGCAAGAAGCATGCACAACAGCAGTAGCCCCTTGCAGTTCATAGCAGCAAAGAAAAATATTTTTTGGCAGTTATGGCAGTTAATCAGTGCGGCCCACGCATGAAATAAGTTAAGGTGCAGAAATGCAAAATGACCGTGACAATTGCGTTCCAGCCCTTATCATCTCACAGCTTATGTATCAAGTACAGAGTGGCAGTGTTGAACATGTAGCTCACAAAAAGCAACATGTGGGGTAATTTGCAGAAAACCCCTACATTTTGTAAAATTGCAAATCAGGCCATGGAGGATGTGGGAAGTTTGTTTCAATGTAGACATTTGTTGATATACAACGAAACCTCAAATGTCACAGCACAATGGCAGTACAGCAATCAAAGAGCAGTTTGGTTGGGCAATTTGCAATAAAGCCCAAAAGTTGTGGATATTTGCACTTAAGTCCTCACCTTTTGCAAGCAACTTGGAGAATCACAGCAAATAAGAAATCCGAGCATGCATCTCGACAGGAGTGCCAGTCTCCTCACTGCAACCTCGGTCATTAGCATATAGCAGTTCCTTCCAGGGGAATAATCCTAGGGTTATCGCTTTGTTTTCCGGGATCTCATCTTGAGCGGATAAGCCCTTCTACCCTTTGGATTTCCTTAGGCGCGGAATTCAGCTTGCATGACTTTGACCGGGCGGTCAATGTCGTTTGCCCCTTTGGATTTCCGTGGGCGCGGAATCCAGCTTGCTTGACTTTGACCGAGCGGTCAATGTCATTTACCCCTTTGGATTTCCACGGGCACGGAATCCAGCTTGCTTGACTTTGACAGGGCGGTCAATGTCATTTGCCCCTTTGGATTTCCACGGGCACGGAATCAAGCTTGCTTGACTTTGACCGGGCGGTCAATGTCGTTTGCCCCTTTGGATTTCCGCGGGTGCGGAATCTAGCTTGCTTGACTTTGACCGGGCGGTCAATGTCGTTTGCCCCTTTGGATTTCCGTGAGCGTGGAATCCAGATTGCTTGACTTTGACCGAGCGGTCAATGTCATTTGCCCCTTTGGATTTCCGCAAGCGCAGAATCAAGCTTGCTTGACTTTGACCGGGCGGTCAATGTCGTTTGCTCCTTTGGATTTCCGCAGGCGCGGAATCCAGCTTGCTTGACTTTGACCGGGCGGTCAATGTCCTTTGCCCCGTTGGATTTCCACGAGCGCGGAATCCAGCTTGCTTGACTTTGACCAGGTGGTCAATGTCCTTTTCCCCTTTGGATTTCCACGGGCGCGGAATCCAGCTTGCTTGACTTTGTCCTGGCGGTCAATGTCCTTTGCCCCTTTGGAATTCCCTGGGCGCGGAATCCAACTTGCTTGACTTTGACCGAGCGGTCAAGGTCCTTTCCCCCTTTGGATTTCCGCGGGCGCGGAATCCAGCTTGCTGATCTTGACCAAGCGGTCAAGGTCCTTTGCTCCTTTGGATTTTCGCAGGCGTGAAATCTAGCTCCTTGACTTTAACTAGGCGGTTAAAGTCCTTGGTTTCTCGGATTTCCTTGGGCAGGAAATCCCGTGACTCAACCTTTTAACCTGATGGTCAAGGTCCTAGCCCCTCTCTTGGATTTCCATGGGCTGGAAATCCCGTGGCTCGACCCTTTGACCTGATGGTCCGGGTCCCAACCCCTTTCTCGGATTTTTTTGGGTAGGAAACCCCGTGGCTCGACCTTTTGACCTGATGGTCAAGGTCGTAGCTCTTTTCTCGAATTTCCCTGGGCAGGAAATCCAGTTGTTTGACCTTCTGACCGGGCAGTCAAGGTCCTTTTTCTTTTCTCTTCTGGATTTTCGCGGGCGCAAAATCTAGTTGTTAGACCCTCTGACCGGGCGGTCAGGTCCTTTTGTTTTTCCCTTTCGAGTTTTCGCGAGCGTGAAATCTCTTTGTTCGCCTTTGGTCCGTGTAGACCGATCCCTGTTTTGCTTGACAAATAATCTATTTGTCACACCCCATTTTCTTATGCTGGTATCCCCAACAACTCGGTTGACAACCGTCACAATGTCAGGCGTCTGGGGTGGACAAGGCTTGATTAGCTTGTCGTATCCCGTCTCTTGGGTTGATAACCTCATAATCCGACTGATAAGTTCGACAACTTATCATTTTCTTGCTAGTGCTTTCTTCTGTTTGTGTTTTCAGCATTAGCAATAGTTTCGCATCGGCTTTCAGCATCAGCTCGTGCATTGGCATCTCGCATTAGCATCACATCCCAACATTTAGACCAGTAGGTGCATGCATCTTGCATTTGGCAACAAGCCATGACTTCCGGTGCATCTGCCGGATAAATGACTTACTGCCTACAACAAACACCATCCTTCTGTAACCTCAAAATGGGGGTATCTTGTCAACCCTGAGCATTGGTCTTGGTTCCCTTCGTCCCTCAACCTCGCTCAGGGAGGGGCATCTGTAGACACCCCAATTTTTAGGTGACTCATTGATAAGGCTCCAGTTGTTGCTTTGGATGTGACTGACCCTTGAGCCAACCTCAAGCCCGTAGCAGACCCGCAGCCCAATTAGAAAACCAGACAAGTAGGGGAGAGCACTTAGCTAGCACACCTAGCTAGCTCACTTACCTGGCACACTTAGCTAGCACACCTACCTGGCACACTTAGCTAGCACACCTCCCTAGCACACATAGGTGGCGCACATAGCAGGCGCACATCCCAGGCGCACACCACTTCGCAGGCTGCGGGCCGCTGGCTTTCCACCTCCCATGGCTGTTACCTCTAGCAACGAATATGCCATGGAATATTACAGGCTTTTCATCTACGAGGCTCTCCCCATTCCCATGTGTTACCCATGAGAAAATCCTATATAAGGACACCCATAGGCAACCATAAGGAGAGGCTAGAAATCCTGAATTCAGCAATTCTGTTCTGAGCCAGCTTCCTGCACGAGTTTCTCCTTCTTTCCAGCAGCTTATTTTCGTTCTCTGGAGCACTCCTTTACGTCCTAAAGCCTCCTTGGTCCTTCCAAAGCTACAAGGATCTCTTTATTTCTGATACTTCAAGAAGGAACATCTTGAGAGGTAGGCTTTCTACCTCCTCTTTATCCTTTGAATCTCATTTTAGAAACATGATAAAACATGCTTGAAATCATACATATGGACTGATTTATTCCATGTTTTCATAAAGATTTATGATAAACATGCTTGCTCTCCATGCAAAATAATCTTCATGCTGATCTATACATTTGTTTCTAGTGTAAAATCTACATGAGTTATCTTCTTTTATCATTTCCTTGCACATAGCATTTTGCCACGCACCTTATATGTTCTCGCACATAGAAATATGCTTATGATCATCAGTTACACATCTTTTGTTTGATGTTATCCAGATCATGTTTATTCTGTGGCATTTTGCATGTTTTCATACATGAACCCATCAACTTGTTTTGGTTTCGAATGCATGATTTACATGATGATCCTTGATCCTATGCATTCTCATCATATTTTCAGTTCTTAATAATGGCATGAACCCATCAGCATTAGCATGAATCACCCTATATCTCTGTTGGGATGATTCTGGATCAGATTGCAGTCTGATCCAGAATCCCTGGGGCACACTACTTAGGCGCACCGTTCCAGTGCACCACTCTGGCGCACCCGGCAGGCGCGCTAGACTGGTCCAAAGAATAGAACACTCGCATTGCATCATTGCTTGCATGACTTTATCGTAGAGTTTTTAGCTGGTTCCTTTTATGACTGATGCTCCTATGTTCCATGATATCACCTGCATGTTTTCAGCTTTGATCGGATTGTTTTCCATCTATTTTCTCTATTTTTATATTCAGTTCTACGCTGAATCTGGTAGGTCGATTGCACCTTACTCCTTTGTGGAGAACCATGTGCATTGCCCCATGATCCGGTGGTTTGACTGAATTGTGCATCCTTCATCTAGTTCAAATAGGTGAGACCTTGTGTGAGGCTACCAGCCCTTGAGCAGAAGGTCATTGCATTTGCATTTCTTGCACTTTTGAGGCATGATTTCTGAGTTTTACAGAATGATTCTACTGCGTACCTTTTCAGAGTGCATCCTATGATGTTTTGGTTTAGTATGGCTCTCTGTTTTTCCCTCAACATCTTTTCCTGGCCCACCTAGACGCACATAGGTGGCGCACCAGACTGGAGCACTAGTCTAGCGCACCAAACAGGCGCAATGGCTTATTTTCAGTAGAACACAGCAGGTTTTCATATGTTTTTGGCATGCTTTCTTGACTCGATTTGCTTCTAGGTTTTCCTTTGGTTTTCTTCCTTGATGCATTAGGAAGGCACACCTTTGTTTTCAGTAGTTTGCATGCATTTTAGGTTGCATTTAGGCATATAGAAAGCAAGGATGAAAACTCACTCCAGATATTGGATCTTCGATATTATTATGCAATATTATTGCATCAACACTTGACTCGGCATACGGGCGATATTTCTGAGCATTTGGACACACCCCTACACATCATGCACCTATACTTTAGACACCACATGCATTTGCATGGCATGGCATATCGCCCTCGGGCGTACAGCAAAAGGCTACAAAGTCGACATTCCATAAGCAAGAGAGAAACCAATAGAAGACCGATTTATCGGGCGTACGAGGGTGCCAAACACCTTCCTCGTACGTAATAGGGATCCTTACCCACATTTCTGGTTTACGAAGACTTTTCTTTTATTGTTTTGTGTGATGTTCATGTTATATGGTTTTCCTTGTCTTCCATTTTAATAGACTAGGTGGCGAC
>JAMKQA010032258.1:0-10148 GCA_024699735.1 Posidonia australis
CTATTTAATATAGTAGCTATTTGCAGTCTTTCTGGTATTGGTGTTCCTGCAGTAGCTAAGTCTTTTGCCATGACAATCATGTTATTAACATGTTCCACTACATTTTGTTCCTCCGACATTTTGCTAGAGTTATACTTTTGAAAAAAAAGCTGAATGTTTATCTCAGATGTTTTGTCATATTTCTCTTTCAAAGCATTCCAGAGTGTGTAAGTAGTAGTGTAAATTTCGAAATATTTAATCAAACTATCCTCCATAAACATGAACATAAGACTCTTGGCTTTCTTATCTTCATTTTTCCATTTCCTAATTCAATTTCAGAAATGTTATTTCCTTCTAGAGGTTTAGATTCAATTACATGTTCCAAATTGTCATATTCCAATGCATGTTTTATTTTCCTATGCCACATCTCATAGTTAATCCCATTCAATTCCTCAATTTTTGCCAATTCAATCGAGAACAGTTTGCTAGCCATTTTGCTACAACAAAAATAAATTTCCAAATTTAAAATTTTGTCTCTCAACACAAAATTTAAATTACTAACAAGAAAATTAAATTCCAGAAATTATTAAATTGTATAATAACTTTCAAAATAATTTTCAACTAAAAAATAAAATTCCAAAAATTTATACAATTTCCAAAATTAACAACTTGATGATTAACAAGGTTTTAATTTCAAAAAACAAATAAAATTCCAATTTCCCAACCTAAATCATGCAAGTATTATTTCCTTTTATTAATCAAACACGCAAGATAATCTAAAATTTAAAGCATGTAATTATTATTATTATTATTAACAAAAATATTAATGTTAATAATTCCTAAATATTTCAACAAAATTTTTAATATTAATTAATCTAAAAGAAACATCTAATATTCAATTAAATTCCTAATTATTTTAATTAACAGGCACTTTAAATTTCAACTAAAGTAACCCCCTTTTTTTTTAAAGCATGCATGTATTATTTTTTATGCACCCAAAGTAACCCCTTCAATATTTAAAACATGCAGATTTATTCACCCACAAAAAGAATAACCTAACCTCCACCGAAGGGGAAGCCCGGGAGAAACTAGGGCACGGGCGACGCAGATCCTGGCGTAGGTGGGTGCACGCGTGGAGGTGGAAAGCTGCGGTGATTTTCGCAGGGAGGCAGCGGCAGCGCGAGCAGGCGACCGCGCAGATCCGGGGCAAGACGCACGCGGGGAGGGGAAGATCGCAGGGAGGCAGCGGTGGCATGTGCGGGGAGGCGGCGGTGTAGATCCGAGGCAGGACGTGGGGCAGGACGCGGGGAGGCAGCGACGGCACGCGCGGGGAGGTGGCGATGCAGATCTGGGGCAAGGCGCTCGCGCTCGCGAGGAGGCGACGGCCGCACGCGCGGGGAGGTGAAGGAGCAGATCCATGGCAGGGCGCTCGCGCTCGCGGGGAGGGGAAGAATGCGGGGAGGCGATCGGCGTCGGGGACCGTCGACGGTGGTTGGTGTCTGTTCGCCAAGAGGGAAAGCTCAGCGGCGGACGGCGAGCTCGGGCATGGAGGACAAACGTGACTCTGATACCACTGATGGAAAGATCGCCGACAGAGAAGAGTTTTCCGACTAGTATTTAGGGCTCCGACGATGGTCAAGAAGGAGGAAGATCGTTGTAAGTTATTTCTGTGTCTTTTTCTTTCTATCTTCTCCTCTATTTATAGGGGACCTTGACCACTCCTCTGCCCCTCCTCCAACGGTTCCCCCTAGTCGTTTGAATTCAGCCATTAAGGTCTTGTAACCGTCAGAGTAAATCCGACTATGAATGACTTTGATTTCCAGCCATTAAATGGTGAAACGGTCGTCCGTTTCACCACCCTTCATTTCAAATGGTCTTCAATGACCATTACTCACACACATCCCCTCAAACATGCCTTCCATTAGCTATATGTTGTGTAACCAAGAATTTTTTAAAAAAAATCACAATTGAGAAAACTCTTTCCCTTGATTGGGGAAATCATGACGCTCTTTTCAATCTAAACATGTCTTTCCTCTCCTCCATTTGGCATATTTAGTTGTCCTCTAAATTCAACATTTTTGTTTGACTCTGGCTCCATTTGGGAAAGACTTTGAGAGAGATAAAAACCTTAGGACCTTGATCGTGGGTGCTATTTTCGAGGAGATGTAGATGTAAGATTTTGAAGACTTTTGTTATATTTCTAGTTTGGCAATCCAAAATGAGCAATGGATTCTTGTATGCAAAGTGTTTAATTTACCCTCATCACATGAGAAAATATTTCCTGCTAAACTGAAAATATTTATTTACCCAGATGGTGCAAATGCAATGATGAATATGGTTAATGGCAAATTTGCATTGGTATTTAATGTAGTTGTCAACAAAAGTGAAGGGCAATATAATATTTCAAATGCAAAATCTTTTAAATTCTCCAACTATCACTCCAAAGTTCAATTCTTGTAAAATCCAAAAAAACAACTACAATCCACCGCATTATATTCCTCGGATTCCACAAAGAATCAATCATGTAATGACTAGTTGGAATGGATTATGCACACAATTGGATTCTTGGAATATTTAAACTCCCAAAAATCTTTCCCAAACGGTGCCTTAGTCCTTGCTCTTTTGCTCGCTCCATTTGGGAGTTCTTCGTGAGGGACTCGTTCAGGCCTTCTTCCAGATTAGATTCTATGAATTGATGTAAGTCAAACATTCTCATCCATGGATTTGCATAGGTTTAATCTTAGTCTGAAGGTGTGGAATATGAATGTCCTTGCTACTGTTTGGTCCATTTGGGCTGTCGGAAACAATCGGATCTTCAGAGATGTCGTGATTTCTACTCCTAGAACGTTCAACAACAATATTCTGTTTTTGGTCTCTTCCTGGACTACTTGCCTGTGCTCCTTGCTCTTCCTTGGCAAACCCTGGTATATCCGGTTTTGTAAACTCTCTCTCTCTTCTTACCAGAACCCTACAGGTACTGTCGCTCCTTTGCACATCTCCGAGCTCGAAGCCATGGCCGAGTTGGAAGGTGTGAATCTTGACGATGACATGGACACCTCAATGATGGGGGATGACGAGATCGCTGCAGTAGATGATGAGTCCACATCCCCCAGCCATCTGCCCTTTCCTGAATTTTCTCTGCTTGTTGCTACTGTTTTTTGTTGTGATCTTATGACGCTTTGCTGATGGATTGGAGTTGCTACCTGCAGTGCTTTTTGTTGTGCGTTTTGTTCTAACGTTGAGACGTCTGTTTGGCATTGCTGTTATGGGTCTGTCTTTATCTTGTTGTATATGAGCAGTCATCTGTGATTTGAGCTGCTTATTGTTGTCTGCCTCTCTTTGGACTTCTTTGTACCAGCATTCTAGATATTTCCTCCCTTCAAATTGAATATTTTCAAAAAAAAAAAAAAAACATTTTTATAAATTTATTACAATTTGATTATTATAAAACTTTTATCTAAAGGCCTCAAAATTTATAATTTAGTAAATTTCATTTGTTAAAATTAAAAGTTTTATTGATCAGGGGCATCAAAAAATTCCGAAATTAGAGCATGTTGCGTAGCATGAAGTAGGTCAACCTGTGGTATATTTTATTTTTAAATATAATTAAATGATCACCTGGACGTCCAGTGTTGTATGTCGTGGAGTAGGACAAACACCATCATTTTTGTCCATCAAAATTTCACTGCCAAAAATATGCACAGGACGAAACACGCTTGTGTTGTGTTCATGTGTAAAGTCGAATTAGGTTCGAGTTAGCCTACTGCAACGTGGAGGAGAGTGGATTATTGCCATCAAGGGGTGTACATAGGACTTAGTTGACTTCAAAATTGAACCACTCCAACTCATGTAGGTTGAATTAGGTCGAATTTTTTTGTATCATGAATTAAGTATAGGTTTAAAAATCTTAAACCCGAACTTTCTAGGTTGGGTATGGATTCCAAAGATGGGTTACCCAACGTGACCTGAAATCCAAAGGTATATGTATAATTAGTTATTTATATTTATAAATACATATTATATATATAATAACTTATCAAAAAATGGTCCCTAGAGGTGCGTATAGGGAATTTTTTTGTAGACACCTTTTTTTTGTTTTTAAAAATACAATCTAATTATATTGTTAGTTAATCTATAAGATATATAATCTACTATATGTTAAATTTTTATCCTAATCTGAGTTATATTCACTATTAATTTTAACTCTAAAATTTAACAGTTAGAATTTAACAAATCATGTTAAATTTTAAGACCTTTAAATCATGAGTTAATAATTGTTTAATTTAAATGAAAATTTTACTATGTATTTATAGATATCTAATAAATATATATCTATATGGTTATTTTTTCCCTTAATGTATTTATTAAAAAAAAAAGTGCCTACAACCATGTTGGATGTAGACACTTACACTAAATTTGACTCCATTACTTTTTTATAAATCCTAATCTCTTCTCTCTACAACTCTATCTCTTATTCATTTTATGCGATCTTCCACCACTCCTATGTCGTCGGCTCTATCTTCCAATCTCTCTCCACCCCATGTTCTGTTTTTGTCTTCTCCTTCTCTCATCATTGCATTTTTCTATGAATTATTTAATTATAAACTTCTGAATAATAATTTATATTATTCAAGAAATACCATTAAATCGTATCTTTGTCTACAACAGAGCTAAATTGTTTACCATTTTACGTTATTAGTGCTGTATAATTTTATAGAATATGTTATAAATGTAACCTTTAGTTCTTAGTAAGTACACATAAAACTCGAGAACCAACTTGATCCAACCCAAATTTTGTGAGTCAGGTTGGATTAGGTTTAATTAAACTGAGGTTGGGTTGGATATGAATTTAAAATTATCTAAACCGAATAATTTAAATTTAATTGTGAATTCATCCTTTACTTAACCCATGTACACCCTTAATTGCCATATAGGGACCATTTGAGAATTAACCCAAGGCCAAAATGAATATTGTGGGCTTTTGGGCTCAATCCAACCCTAGAAATTTTCCAAGAATATTATAACTCGATAAGTTGTGGTCAATAGGTTTTATTCTACCTTGTCTTCTTTGGTTAGGGAAAGATGGGAGCCCTCATTCACCATATATTGGTTGATCATGACTTGATCAAACCTTTTTTTTCCCTCACGTTAACACTAACTAATCCCTTTTTGGTGAAGGTTGCCGAGCCATAGAAACCAAGATCAATCAAGCATGCAACAAAAAACTAGTTCATGCTTTTATTTTGCTTCAAATCCATATGGAATTCATTTTGTTTCCACACACACACACACACACACATTAGAAATGATAATTAGACACTTTGATCACTAGCGAATGGTGATATCTAAGACTAGTATCACATTTTGAATAAGTCCCAACCAGATCCATGTATTTATATATCTATTCTTGATGTTTCGACTAATAAATGTCCTACATGTTTGAGTGAAGGTCGACCCATGTTTGAAAAACAAAACCGGCCAAACCTGAAGGATTGATAAGAATGACCTTGAAATCATGCTGTCAACGATCATTATTGAACATGTGATTACTTGCCCAAGAGAATAGAAATGAACGTGTGATTTCTTTTCAGTGCCCATATTGATCCTACGAAACCTTTTGATGTAGCCAAAAATTTTGATTAAAAAAAAAATGGTTTAGGTTTGATTTACGTGGGTGTTTTGGGTTCTCCTCTTATTTTTATCAGGAGCATATTTTCTCTACCGACTTCCTTTCTCCAAGCACAACCTTGGTATTGTCAATTGCAGGTTCCTCTTCCCGCATTTGATTTGTGCAGGCATTAAACAGACTTTTGTCTTTTGCCACACTCAATGCGAACAAAGCAAATTTAACTAATGAGATTTTCGAGCTTGGCTGTGTCAGTTCTACAAGTGCAGTAATTTAGAAGAAGCTGAAAATCTTAGACTTGGAATTATGAATGTAAGTGTCTAAGGTGAAGTGCTTGATCTTTTCTAAATTTCTAGATTTGAAAATCTTTTCTTTCAACTCTCACAGATGATCCGAAGGGCCCCTTTGGACCACTAAGGAGGAGAAATTAAATCAATCCAACAAGGATAATTGTCTCGTAACTCGTTTTAAAAAATAATCTCTTGACATTTGAATGCATTATGTCACCTTCTTAAGGTTTAGCATCAATTTTAAATAACCCTTGTTGTCTATTTTACGGTTGAATGACATCGTTAGTTTTATTAGAAAAAAAATAAATAAATTATCCTTAAAGTTTATTTTCAAAAAAACTCTTACTCACTTAATTGACAATCACTATTAATTTTTTCTATTGTTTAAAAATACTCTTTAAAAGAAGGAGATTAAGAAGAGATGAGAAGAAGAACACACGAGATATGCTCAAAACGTAGGAATCCGTAATGGTACTAACGACTTGGGTAATTTGGTCTTTTCTATTAACTTTGTCCAAAGAACAAACAATAGGAGGTTATTTGACTTTGATGTCAAACTTTACGGCAATATCACAATATGTTCAAACATCAGGGTTATATGAAAATTACCCATTCAACGATACCCATGTTTCCGGTCAAACAATCTCACGTAAGCACCAATAAACACAAGTGTTAGGATGTAGCCGTGTGATAAAAAAGAATGGTTAAGGTTTTATAAAGATGAACTTTAGTGTTCTTCTGTTGTTTTCATCACGAGCATATTTTCTCTGCCGAGTTCTTTTCTACATGCACAACCTTGGACATTACTTGTCTTTTCCTTTTCCTTGGTATTGTGTTTTTTTTATAAGCTTTTTCCTTGGTATTGTTTTTTTTTGAAACCGGTAACCTGTTTTTTTTTTATATATATTCCAATCTTTAAACCACATTCAGTCCATAGTTGGATCACTATTACAAATTTAAGCAACTGCAGTTCAGAAGCAAAATGTATCAAACAGAGGGCTTAAGTACAGGCCTCAAAAATGGAGCATAGGAAAACAAAATTCGACTAACAAGAGTTTAGCCATCACAGAGGGTTTCCCTCCTCAATAGTAGGAGTGGAGGCATGTTCTTCTCCACCAGAATGTCCAATATTCGTTGCCAAGCAGTCAATATCCATATTACGATTTTGTTGAAAGGAAGTAATGGATTACAGGCTGTCATTTTTTTCAAAACCTGCACCCAAACTTTCAATCCAGCAATGAGACAAGCTTAAAATATCATTTACTTACACACATTTATTCCTGGAAATATTCTTGAATATTCTGTTATTTCTTTCACACCAAATAGACCATAGAAATATTTGCACAAAGGAGTGACAACCAATGTTGGGCAAATCGAATTTTAAAATAGGAGGGTAGCTAAAGATATCTACTATTGAAAGGATAGCAGGGTATAAAGGGTTCATAGTAAAAGCTTGCCATACTGAATAAGTAAAAGGGCAGGAAATAAAAAGATGTGCTGTAGATTCAATATTGGTATTACAGAAAACACAGAAAATGGAACCAATCCAGCCTCTTTTGCATAGATTTTCTTTAGTCAGAATTTTATTAGAAAGCACCAACCAAGAAAATAGTTTCACTTTAAGAGGAACCCAGCATTTCCAGATTTCCCCATAGTACTTAAATCTTAATCCTCCATCATTTAAAGTAATATAACATGATTTAACAGTGAAGTTGCCATTTGTAGGTTTCCAGAGAATGGAATCCTCCTCAGAGTTTAAGCCAGCACTGGGAATGATCCTAGCTAGCATAGTCATTTGTTGTTGCAAGGAGAGAGAATCTGAATAAGATGTTGGGTCCTAAATTAAACTGTTGGAATTAGAGTTAAAGACCCCAATAACCTTATGAACAGAAGCTTGTTTGAATTTCATTATCCTATAAAGGTCAGGCAAGAGATCTCTAAGTTTTTTCCCATTCCACCATTTATTTTCCCAAAAGATGGTGTTCTTTCCGTTATTTACATGGAATGAGGAGAAGTCATTTATGACATCAAAGCTTTTTTTGAGTTCAAGCTAAAGGAGAGATGATCTGGAGTTGAAAATGTTAAGAATTGCTCCAAGCCCTCTTCTAGATGAGTATTTAGCTTTAATTATCTCTTTCCATTTCAATGAGTAGTCATTTGATAAGTATTGCCACAGTAATTTACATTTCAATGCCATGTTGAAGTTCCTTAAGCTGATAATACCCCATCCCTTTTGTTCCTTAGATCTACATAAAGATTTCCATTTAGCCAAGTGACAAGCTGAGGAAGAGGATAAAGAGTTCCATAGAAATCTCGATCTGAGTTTGTCAATTTCTTTCTCCACACTGGATGGTAGATGTAATACAGATAAGTAGTAAGTGGGTATAGCAGATAGCACTACATTAACCAATGTGAGTCTACCCCCAAGTGATAGCAACTTTGCCTTCCATAGTGATAGCTTATTTGAAATTTTTTCAATGACTGGCAACCAGTCATTGTGATTGGGTTTTCTGTAATGAAGAGGGAGACCCAGATATTTTATAAGTAGATGCTCAATTTGACATCTAAGGATTTGGGAGGCTCTCTGGATGAAGGAATCCTGAACCTTAATTTCAGTGATAGAGGATTTATGAAAGTTTATCTTTAATCCTGAAATATTCTGGAAACAGCATAGTATTCGTTTAATATTTATAAGATTATCCTCAGAGGCCTGCAGAAAGAGAATGGTATCGTCTGCATATTAGATACTCATTATGTTTGGCCCATTGTTTTGTAGCTGAATCCCAGAGATTAAATCATTTTCCAATGCTAAAGCTAGCATCCTGTTTAAGACATGAGTGGCCACAATAAATAGCAATGAAGATAGGGGGTCACCTTGTCTTAAACCATTCGTGGATTTGAAAAAGCCTTTTGAGTAACCATTCACTAGTACTGAGAAACTGGCAAATGATATACATATTTTTATCCAAGTGAGCCATTTTTGTCCACATCCTAACCCTTTCAGGGTTTCTAACAGGAATTCCCAGTTAACATTATCAAAAGCTTTCTCAAAATCAAGTTTGAGAACAAGTCCCGGAATTCCATTAAGTTTCATGTGGTGAATAGTCTCCTGAGCTACAAGGAAGCAATCTCCAATGTACCTCCTAGGGAGGAAGGCACATTGGGAGTTATCAATGACTTGGTCGAGGACAGGAGAAAGCCTTGATGCTAAAGTTTTTGCAATGATTTTATATAGACTATTAACTAAGCTAATAGGCCTGAAGTCTTTGACTTGTTTGATATCTTCTTTCTTTGGTATAAGGGCAATAAATGTCTGGTTAATGTGAGCTAAAAATTCAAGATCAGAAGTGTTATAGAGATGTTGGAAGATATTTAAAATGTCTTCTTTCACCATTTCCCAAAAGTGTTGAAAGAAATATAGAGGAAAGCCATCGGGGCCTGGGGCTTTCTCCCCAGGTAAATAGCCAACATTTCTGTGAATTTCATCCATTGTGAACATCGATTCCAAGAGATCAGAATTGGGGATTTTGATGGGCACTAAAGAATGCCAATCAAGAGAGGGAATTGTTCTGCTATGTTTGTTAAATTGTCTACTGAAATGGTTTTCAATCTCCTGAGAGACGAGAGTAGGGGATTGCTCTGGAATACCATTGATATTTAGAGAATGTATAATATTTGTCCTTCTCCTCTGTTTTACAATATTGTGAAAGAATTTTGTATTCAGGTCACCTTCTTTGAGCCATTGAATCCTGGATTTTTGTTTCCAATAAATTTCTTGTTCTTGTAGCAAGATAAAATGCTCCTCTTTAAGCGCTTTCAATTTATCTTGAAGGATGATCTGATTGTTTGAAGAAGATATCCAGGAATCTAGAAGGTTTATTTGAGATTCAACAATCTGAAGTCTTTTTTTCCTTTACCTCCCTAAGAGACCCCATCCAAGTGATGATTTGTTTTTTGAGGTATTTTAGCCTATAGGCAAATCTTGCCACAGAAGAAGTAGATTTGCATTTGTAATAGGAGTTATGCCAACAGTTTTTTATGAAGAGCTCAAAGCCTTCATTTTGAAGCCAAGACTTGTAGAATTTGAAAGGCGGGGGTCCCCAATAGTATGGGGCAGTGTCAAGTATTATGGGGATATGGTCTGAAATGACCCTGGTTTTCCCCAAACAGAAGGAGTCTGGGTATTTATCTATCCACCCGGTGGATATCAAGAATCTGTCCAGCCTTACCATAGTAGGCCTGGTCTGAAAGTT
>JAMKQA010032259.1:0-10225 GCA_024699735.1 Posidonia australis
CCAGATCACAACCAGATGCACAGAAAACCACCCACAATCACACACAACCAAGAAACAACAGATTATCCATTAATAAACCATTAAACACAATATTACAATAATACATGGTTTATTAAATAGAAATGGATAATCAGGCCCTGATGTTACACAATCTTTTGTGGTTTTCCTCGTCTTTCCATTAAAAACTAGGTGGTGACGCCTTTTCATTTATTCTATCTTGCGCCTTCACCATCTTGGCATGGCTGTGATCTCCTCCCTCAAGCACGACTTTGTGCCGGATCCCCAGGTCGGCATGGTCACAACGTCGTACACTTGCGGTAATTAAAGCGAACACATCATGCCTCAAGGGTAACGTTTATGAATATACTGTGATTTGTACTTCCGTTTTTGTCCTATGTTATGTCTATCACATAATTTTTGTTGTTTGTGGTGGTAATGATTTGGTTTTTCAATGTTAACTTGACAATTTGTGGAAGTGGAAAATTCACTTGAATAAAGTTCAAAAGGTAAGAAAAGGAAAAACTTGTGATGGTTACTTGGAGTCCCTAAGGCCTGAATAACATTTCATAATAACAATTTCTTACATGGTTTGTTATGATCTTATCAAATGATACTTTAATTCGACTCATGTTATGTTCTATAATTGTATGCTTGTGATACATACTATGTGTGACCATTGCGGTGGAACCCTACATGACTCCAAGGTGTGTGGAAACATACGAGGAGTCCCGATATGATCACGGCAAAGATGGTGAATCCGAAGAAGGAGACTAGACTCGGAAATATCAAAGAAAATAAAAAAAAGGAGGAGTTGCTACTTAGTCGTTTAATGGAAAGACGAGGAAAACCAAACACAAAGGAAAAAACCCTAAAGAAATCAATGTGAAGAAAACACATGTATACTCCGTGCCTAATGGATGCAACACTTAGCCATTGCGGGCCAGAGAAAGGGTAAGGATTCTTGTTACGCATGGGGAAGGTGTTAGGCACCCGCATGCGCCCGAAGAAATCAATCTTTCTAAGTTTTCTGCTTGTCAATGATCTAGTGTGTGTATGCTTGTTTACCCTTAATGCATAAGCCTAAAATGAATGCGAAAACATGACAAATCAAAGAGAAGAAATGAATAAAAGAAAAAATGATAAAAATAATTCAAGGGATAATGTAGGCATTGAAAATGCCACTTTACTGTATGCCCTTGAGCGATGATGAAAATCATGAAAATCGAAAATATTTGGAAAGCATCACGCAAGACAGCAGAAACTTAAGAAATCTAAGAAAATCAAATGAGAGAAAATAATCCTCATTCAGGTCCATGTCGGCATTGCCAAGCCTATTAATGTACGCTCTCGGGCAATGAAAATCTAAATTAAATCAAAATCATGAAAATTGGAAGAAATTTAGAAAATAAGGAGAAAACTAGTTTCAAAATACGTTTGAAAAGCGTGCATGATGCAAGAAAGTATGTATGAGAAAATATGCCTAAAAGAAAAGGAACAAAATATGCAAATGACAGCCTGGGTGAAATATGTAAATTTCCAAAGGCCTCTGTGCAAAAATTACATGTTCCTGGGTAAAGAGTAAGGTTTCTAGGGTTAAATCAGCAAAAATGTTAAAGAAAATACATTTTATGCAATTTTAAGGAAGTTCGGGGTGAAATGTGTAAAATAGTGCATATTTGGTAAAATTAGGATTCTTAGGGTCGAATTTGTAAATTTGCTAGTAAAACATGTGTTCAGTGTAATTTTGATGAAACTCAGGTTAAATATGCAAATTAGTGGACTCATGGATGAAAATATGAATTTCTAGGGTCTGATTTGCAAATGTGCCATAAAATCATGCACTCAGTGTAATTTTAGTGAAGTTTAGGGTTAAAATGAAAATTTGTGCACTTTTGGATAAAAACCATGAATCTCCAGGGTTTCGTTTGCAAATGTGCCAGAAAATCATATTTTCAATACAATTTTAATGAAGTTCAGGGTTTTATGTGCAAATGATGGACTTAAAGTGAATGAAAACTAAATCAGAGGATTTTATGTCAAAGTTTACAACCTGAGAATTAGTAAAAGAAAACACTAGGGCCACACTGTAAGTTTACCAAAACAAAACATTATTAAAATGATTAAAAAACTAATGTAGGGACTGATATGCAAAATAAAGGGACTTAAATGCAAACAAAAGAAAAGAAATGAAGTTTTCTTTAAAAAAAAGTTTTAAAAAACACTCGATGTCGCCGACGACTGCACCTCACCGGTGACCATCACCTGGGAAGCCATCCAAGCCTTCCTCGTCACCCGATCTTGCATCCAATTGACTGATGAACAAGAGGGAAGAAAGGGAAGAGGATCTACCACCTTCGATCAGACGTCCAATGGTTGGAGCTTTCCCCCACCAACCTCGCCAGCATCGCGACTCTGACGATGGGACCGGAGAAGACAAGGCCACTGGAGGCGATGGAGCGGCAGTCCAAGAGTCCTGAAGGCTTGACGGCGTGGAGAGGAGTGTTTCCCACCGCTCAGAGGCAAGAATGGCACTGCTCACTCCCGTCCCAATCAAGCTTGCCTTCGTCTTCGACGATGTTGATTGCGGGAGGCGATCAAGGCTTTCAGGCGTCGAACTACACTTCATGAAAATCATGGGGAGGGAGTGGAGGATTTTCCACTAGACAGGAGGAAGTAGCGATGTGTGTCTCGGATGATATTCATTGCCGGTCGTCTTCTTCGGCGACGGCGGATGCTGCAGCTTAGGTCCAAAGGCTACGGCGAGGCGATCCAGTGCCTCCTGAGGCTTGAGAGAACGTAGGAGGATATCCTCCGATGTTCAAGGATGAGCTGTGCCTCGTGAAATGGCCGGTTGAATTCCACTGTTTACCTTCTTCTCCAGCGACGACGTGGACGGTAGCTGGCAAGCTCCTTCTGGAGGCCTTTTGAGAGGATGTCGTGGTGTCCTAGCCAATTCCAAACCTCTAGGACATGAGATGCACTATGGACCTACGCCTCCACTCTTCTCACCGAAAAAATGGGTCCGGTGACCCATAAAATTCACATTTCTACACAGGGAGCTCGGTTCTCCTCTAGAATGAGTTCAGGGAGACTGAGGAGGATCTAGGAAACAAAATGCAACCAAAATTAACTAGATCAGTAGCCTTACCTAAGCTGGTAGTGAATATGGCTGCTAGTGGTCACCGGAGCTCGCTGGAGACGGTGGCCGGAGCTGGCCTGAGCTTTGAATTGCCTCCTCTTCGAGCCTCTTCACTGATCTGAACTTCCTCTGGTTGTATGAGCAATTCCCCTTGGTTTCTCTCCTCTAAAACTTTCTCTCTTTTTCCAAGTTTTTTTTCTCCTTTTTCAAGCTTTCCCCCCCTCTTTTTCTCTTACAAATGGGAATATTTATAAGGTTATATGGTTGGGTGGTTAGAGAAGTGCTTAGAGTTATTATGAAAGTTTGTTAGAGTTGTTAGATTGAGTGATAAGTTGTTAGAATTTGTTTAGGTAGTTAGAGGTTATTATAGGTTGTTATGGGTTGTTATGATGGAGTGGGAAGTAGTTAAGGTTTGTTAGGCTATGTTTAGGACCTTGGATTAAGGTTTTGGATTAGGATTTAAGCTATGTTTAGGATTTTGAATTAGGATTTAAACTAGATGTAGGATTTTGGAATTGGGATATGGCAGACCAATTTCCTTTTATTGTTTTTAATGGGAAATTTGTAATATCACTTTTAAGCTATTCAGGAATTTGCATTTCAGCTACATAAAAAAAAAATTTTTGGTAATGGTAAGTTGTATTATATAATTATCCCAAGGAAAAAATCCAGGGGAATCAAGAGACTAGAGTTCACAATACTCACAAGAAGAGAAAAAGGCAATGTTCTTGCCAATATTACAGGCCAACACCAGCAAAGCTGGGAATCAAGTTCAAAAATTAGAATAAAACTAATGAAGCTATAGCCCCATGTCATCACCAGGAGCAGATTGATGAGGGTTGGTGTCAGAAGCAGGGTGAGAGGCATCAGAAGAAGCGGATCAGATTGTAGACAGAGCTACTTTCATAGAGGAAAGAGAATTCCTCAGATCCTCTTTCTCAAACCTTGGTAAAAGAGCATCTGACCATAGATTCATTAATCCAATGATATCCAAAATAATAAGATAAGAAGATTTAAAAGAGCCACGAAAAATTCTGCTATTTCTTTCTTTCCAGGTTATCCAGAAAATAACTTGGATCATGACATACCAGCTGCAATTATTTAAATTGAACTTAAGTGCAGGCTTATGCTGAAATAAATATCCCAAATTATAGAAACCAGGGTATAAATCTGAGACCAAAAAGAACTTCCATATCTGAGAAACATATGCACAGAACATAAATAAATGATTATTAGATTCAACATGTAAGTTGCAAAAAATGCAATTAGTAGACCCAGCCCACCCTCTTTTGGCCAGGTTCTCTTTTGTAAGATTCCTATTGTGAAGTACAAGCCAAGAGAATAGCTTAACTTTGAGTGGAACCCAGGTCTGCCATATCTGCTCGAATAAGTGGAATCTTAAACCATCATCATTCAGAATATTGTAACAAGAGTTAACAGAGAATTTAAAAGAAGAGGTAAGGATCCAAGAGATGTCGTCCCTCTCCACCCCCAATCCACCTCCAAAGGAGCGGAGAGGATAATATGTACCAGCGTATCCAGTTGGGATTGCAGGATATCACATTCATTTAGATGAACCTTATAAAGATCAAACAGTTTATTAAAGTCAGTCCCAGCAATCTCAAAAAGTTTTTTAACAGTAGCTTTCCTCCATCAACAAATAGAAAAGAGTTGAGGAAGCAAATACTTCAATTTATTGCCATTCCACCATATATGTTCCCAGAATAAGGTATCTTCCCCATTACCCAAGAGGTGAGAAGAAAAACAGTTGACAGTGCTAAAACTACTTTTGAGGATAAACCATAAAGGGGAGCAATAATTAGTAGAAGTATTTAAAATGGCCCCAGGCCAGGAAGAATGCAAGTATCTGATTCTCACTAAATCTTTCCACATGGCATGATTATCATAAGAAAATAATTGCCAGGTAAGTTTAGATTTAAGGGCTAAATTAAAATTTCTAAGATTGATAATCCCCCAGCCATTTTGCTGCTTATTTCTGTAAATTAAGCCCCACTTGACTAAATGCATACCTTTCCCCATAGAAGGATCAGACTTCCAAAGGAAGTTGCTCCTGATCCTGTCAATATCTTTTTCAACTTGCTTAGGCATATGTAATACTGACATAAAGTATGTGGGAATGGCGGACAAGACTGAGTTAACCAGTGTCAACCTCCCACCAAGAGAAAGGAAATGAGGTTTCCAGTGGGATAGTATAGAAGACAGTTTCTCAACTACAGGGAGCCAGTCCCTACGAGTGGCTTTCTTGTAATGAAGTGGCAAACCCAAGTATGTGAAAGGCAAGTCAGTTGACTTACAACCAAGCAGCTTGCAAGCATTAGCAATTGACGTTTGATCAACCCCAATCCCAGTTAAGGAGGATTTAGAAAAATTAGTTTTAAGCCCTGAACAGGATTGGGAGCAACATAGAATGCGCTTAATATTTATAATGTTCTTAGCCCCATTGGCTAGGAATAATATAGTGTCCTCCGCATATTGGATATTAAGAACATGAGCTCCTCCATGCAGGAATTGAATACCTTGTATGAGGTTGTGACTCAGCGCAAGCTGTAACATGCGATTCAAGATATGAGTAACAATGATGAAGAGTAATGGGGATAGAGGATCCCCCTGCCTTAACCCATTAGTAGCTCCGAAAAAACCATGAGATGTGCCATTAAGAAGTATGGAAAATTTTGCAGAGGAGATACACATCTTAATCCATGAAATCCATTTCCCCCCAAATCCTAACCCCTGCAGGGAATCAAGAAGGAAGTCCCAGTTGACCTTATCAAAGGCCTTCTCGAAGTCCAACTTCAGGATGAAACCTGAGTTATTGGAGGACTTCAAGAAGTGGATAGTTTCCTGGGCTACTAGGAAACAATCCCCAATAGACCGACTGGGGAGGAAGGCACACTGGGATGTATCTATGACCTTGTTGAGAATGGGGGAAATCCTAGAGGCCAGAGTTTTGGTGAAGATCTTATATATGCTATTCACCAAGCTAATAGGCCTGAATTCAGTAATGGTATTAGCACCTAAACGTTTGGGGATCAAGACAATGAAAGTCTGGTTGAAGGAAGAGAGAGTATCAGGATCAGTAGTTGCAAATATATGCTAGAAAATTTGCAATATATCTTCTTTCAACATGTCCCAGAACAGGTGAAAGAAGAAAATTGGGAATCCATCTGGACCAGGGCTTTTGTCTCCAGGGAGCCTAGATAAGTTAATCTTAATCTCTTCCTCTGAGAATGGAACTTCAAGTGATTATGGATTGGAAATTTTATTGGGAACCAAGCAGTCCCAGTCAAGGATAACAGTAGATCCTTGAGAACTATTAAACTGAAAATAGAAATGTTTTTCAAATTCCTCTCTAATAGCCAGGGGAGATGTAATCATGGAGGAGTTGACACTGAGTGAGAATATAGTGTTGTTCCGCCTATGCGAGTTGACAACATTATGAAAGAAGGCAGAGTTAGAATCTCCATTGAATTCTGGACTTTTGTTTCCAATAGATCTCTTTTTCCTTCAAAAATTCCAAGTGTTTATCTCGCAGGGCTTGTTTCTCTCTCAGAGTCTCTTCACTAAGAGTAGTATACTCTGCTAAGCAGTCTATGTCCTGAATACGTGATTCAATGTCATTTAATAGCTGGTTTCTTTTAATTCTAATCGGACTGATCCAGCTCTTTAAACTGTGCTTTAAGTGTTTCAATCTATAAGAGAATCTAGCTAGCGGGTTTGGTGTATAAAAATATCCCTCGACCTCAACCAGCAATCCTGAATAAACAGAGAACATCCTTCAAAGAAGAGCCAAGATCTGTAAAACTTGAATGGGGACGGGCCCTAATTCAATTTAACCGTATTCAGAACAATTGGGACATGGTCAGAAACAACTCTGGCCATCCCAGAGCAGAAGGAATTAGGATGCTTAGCTAACCAAGGGGTGGAGGCAAGGAAGCGGTCAAGTTTGACCATCGTAGGGACAGCCTGGAAGTTAGTCCAGGTATAGGAGTAATTAGTAGGAGAAAGGTCTACCAAATTATTACCATCGATAAAGTCATTGAAGCTTGACATATGTGTCGATACTCTAGGACGAGAAGAATGTTCATGAGAGTATCTGATCAAGTTGAAGTCACCACCTATGACCCAGTTATCATTAACCATTTGGCTAAGACCACGCAGTTCCTCAATAAAATTAGACTTAAGACTGGGAACGCACGGACCATAGGCCCCCGTGAGCCACCACTCAAAACTGTCCTCGATTGACAGAAAATGTAAGGAAAGGCAGTAAAAGCCCAATATGTGTGATTTAAGACGCAGCTTTTTGTCATCCCAGCCAATCAAGATGCCACCAAAGGCACCTGAAGTTGCAAGAAATGACCATGAAGTGATTTTCTTTCCTCTTAAGGCTCTAAGCAAGGCAGGGCGGAATTCATCTTTCTTTGTCTCAGTGATAATAAGGATGTCACATTTCTGCAATCTAACTAGATTGCGAACAGCACGCGATTTTGAGCAGGACCCTAGACCCCTAATATTCCATGCTGCAATTATCATTAACGCAAATTAAAAGATCGAGAGGGAGCCTCCCTCTCACTGGAGCAACTCAAGCCTAACCCTGGAAAAGAAGTTCTATGCCTCTGTATAGGTGCGAAGGGAAATACCAATTTTCCAACAAAACTCTTGAAAGTGCTGGCATGAGTCCCAGATCAAGGGGTCTAAGTCATTATCATGCATATTAGTCAAACGTAAATCAGTGCCAGAATGGGAAGGCAATGCATCATGATTAACTGGGCTAGTATTACAGGAAATATATTCAGCAGAGTTCACAATAGTAGCTGGAGCATGGATCGGGGTGTCAGGTTGAGCGAGGAGCGGCTCAATAGGTTTATCCGTCGAGACTTCATTCTCCATACAATCGTACAAGGCTATCAGCTTCTTAAACTTTCCCACTGAGAGATTCCTGGATCGAATCTCAGCCTAGACAAATTTGGATTCATCTAGGGTTGCATCCATGTCCCAACCCCGGGAGGAGTCCAGTTTGGAGGAAAGGGAGGAGGAGGCTTTATACCAACCTTCCGAGGCAGGAGGAGTGGGAGAAGTTTTGTTCCAACCTTCAGAAGTAGAGGGAGAAAGGGAGGCTTTATACCATCCATCGGAGACCGGTAGTGTGGGGAGAATACCCACAGAAGCAGGTAGAGGGTTACTAGATTATGGGTGGGAGGAAGATCTGGTCCAAACATTTACCCCTAGTCTAGAGGATTTTGCTGGCCTATTCCCGCGCCAGCCCTTAGTAGCTTCGAAGGATTTTCTGTTGGGGGGGGCTCTCTGGTGGGTGGCGGGAGAAGGACGGGAGGGCCAGGCTGCAGGAGTATGTTGGGAGGGGAGGGAGGAGCCACACATGTCCTAGCTGTGTCTGAACTTGATAGGATAGACTATACGGCCGAACACATAGAAACGGGTGTCTGGTAGTTCTTTCCCATGATGCAACAGAATTCTACAACGAGCAAAACTTTGTTGTTTTGCATGTTCGACTGAAACGTCCACTTCTAGTAGGTTAACGAAGTCAGAAACTATACATTCAAAGACATCCACGTTCCAGAGGTGGTGTGGTATGCCTTCTAATCTAACCCAGATTCCCTCTTCTCTAAGGGTGAAGACAGCATTAGACTGTGGAGTCCAATGGGTGAAGGAAGCAGAAATAGTTTGCAAAGTGGAACCATAAAGATTTAGGGTATCGATCTTAATCTTGGGAAAGGGGAAACGGAGAAGAAACTTGCCAGGTGCCGAATCCTTGACTTCCACCCCAGAAGCCAGAGGCCAGTGAGAAGCTATGTGGTGCTCCAACAACTCCTTGGTCAGTTGAGTGGATTGAGAAGACACAAGGGCACAGCAGTAGAGTGAGAGAAGAAGGTCGCAAGTAGCCTTAGAAGGGGGAATGATAGAAGGGAAGTGAGGAGAAAGGCCCGCCATACTTGGGGAAGAGGGAGCAGTTGTGTTGCCTTCCTAAAAAAATTTGCATATAGCCACAGAATGAGTAGGAGAAAGACAACGAAAGCATAGACCCGAGTATTTACATTTGCTCTTGATGTGGCCTAGAAGGCCACATCTGAAGCAACAGCCAGAAGCTTGACAGAAGTTTACCAGAGGGGAACGGGGCTTTCGTCGACACACCGTTGACCACTCCTCAGTCGCAGCGACGGGGGAAGGCTCTGCGCTCCTCGGGTTAGGGGAAGTAAATGCAAGAGGTGCAAACGATAACCAAAAGAAGAGGGGATGATGGAAGGATCCAGAAAATCACAAAAAATCTCGATGTCAAAAGATCGTGTAGCTGTCAGCCCATAACTATCGCTGAAAAAGGGGGGCGAAGAAGACGTGCGAACAGTCCTCTGAAACGTCTCACAGGTGTCGGAATTGACAAGTAAGCGGCGAAATAAATTACCATTGTCATAAAAGCACTCATTATCCAAACTACAGTGGGAAAGATCAGCTTCAACTAGGAGCTCGAGGGGTGTGCAGGACTCCGAGTCAGAGATGGGGTGAACCCAAGGCACGAATGACGTGCAGTCAAAGCCCTGAACCGACAAATAGTCGTCAAGAGTGGCCTATGGGCTGCGGATTAATTGCATGTTGTTAGAGAAGCTTTCGAGAGCTGAATCGTCGTGGGCAAGGATCGCGTCAACTCGGGACTCAAACGCCGAGTCAGGAACTGACAAGTCACCAGACTAATGGGTATCCTCAATATCGATGCATCCCCAAAGAGGGTCTGTGGATGGGTCCATGATAAGTTGGGGCATACGATATTCCCACGGGGGAACAGAAACACAGAAGGTGGAATAGTTCCACACGGAACACGTTACGGGCTCTACAATGTCAGAGGACCTGATAGAGGCTATAGACACCTCGATTTTGAGGTGACCCAGGAATGAGTGTCCTTATGTTGCTTTGGATGTGATCAGCCCCTGAACCGAGCCCCAAACCCATTAGCTAGAGCCCCAATCAAAATATCTGAGCAGGGTTGGCACACCAAGTTGGCGCACCAAGCAGGCGCACCAACTAGGCGCACCAAGTAGGCGCACATCACTGGCTCAC
>JAMKQA010032261.1:0-12086 GCA_024699735.1 Posidonia australis
TTAGGTTGGTGTGCTAGCTAGGTGTGCTGGGTTGATGTGCTAGCTAGGTGTGCTGGGTTGGTGCTCTCCCCTATTGGTCTGGTTTTCTAACTAGGCTACGGGCTTACTACGGGCTTAGGGATTGGTCCAAAGGTTAGCCATATACAAAGCAACAAATGAGGCCTTATCAATGAACTACCTCAAAATCGGGGTGTCTACAACTGCGAGGTCAAATACAGCCCAATAGAGAAAGTCTGCTTATCCCTGGTGTGAGCCACACAGCGCCTCCGACATTATATGATGGCGTATCTGATTCTCTTGTTATGTCGACATGACCCAATCAAATATCTGTTCCAGAAGCCAGCTTTAGTGGGCAGATGTGTCAAATGGCAGGTGATGTTATCCCAATACGATGTCACCTTTGTCACACAGAAGTCCATGAAAGGAAAAGCAATGGCAGACCACTTGGTCGACTTACCTTTGCCAGAGTACCAGCCTTTGCAGACCCAATTCCTAGATGAAGATATATTGTTTGCAATGGGTGATGAGGAACTGGAGGGACCTCAAAACGAGCGGCGATGGTGTCTGTATTTTGACGGTGCAGTCAACAAGTGAGGAAGAGGCATCGGTGTAGTTCTAGCCACGCCACATGGACAACTTATTCCCTTTGCAAGGAAGCTGACGTTTGAATGCACCAATAATGAAGCTGAATATGAGGCTTGTATCTTAGGCTTACAAATAGCAAGGGACCAAGGCGCCCAAGAGCTCCACGTGTTTAGCGACGTAATGCCAGTTATTTCACAGGTTAATGGTGACTGGAGGACAAAAGACCAGAAGCTTGTATTATATCATGAACACTAGCTGAAATTGACTAAGGAATTTGAAGATGTCAAGTTTTCCTTCATGAAACGAGCCAAAAATGCATATGCAGACGCTCTGGCAACCCTGGCATCATGGTTATCACTCTCAGAGGCACAAGCTATAGACATTTCGGTCACATGCATTGAACAGCCAGCACATTGTATGCATATCCAAGAGGCGCCAACATCTACTGAACCGCCTTGGTATAGTGATATTAAAGCATTTTTGGAGTATGGTAGTTTCCCTCCTGGCATTTCAGCATCAAATAAGAAGACTTTGGCATGGTTAGCATCCAAATATGTGCTTAAGGCCGGGCAGCTATATAGAAGGTCTTATAAGCAGATCCTCCTCAGGTGCGTAGACAAAAAGGAGGCGGATAAGCTAATGTTGAAAGTCCACGCAGGTACCTACGGCCCACATATGAATGGGGTTCTTCTAGCCAAGAAAATTATGTTACAAGGGTATTTCTGGTCCACCATGGAAACAGACTGCTGCCAGTTTGTTAGAAGATGCCATAACTGCCAGATACACGGCAATTTTATACATGCTCCCCCACAGCAATTGCATAGCATGTCATCACCCTGGCCATTCTCTACCTAGGGAAATGATGTTATCGGGGCCATTTATCCTACTGCGTCCAATGGACACCGTTATATTCTGCTAGCCATTGATTATTTTACAAAATGGGACGAGGCGGCGACATACAAGACAGTCACAACAACCATTACAGAAAAATTCATCAAGAATAATATTGTCGCCAGATATGGGGTTCCATTTGCTATTATTTCAGACAATGGAACTAATTTTATAACAAGGAGAGTCGAGGATTTCCTTCAGAGTTGCAAGATCAGACATCACATATCCTCCCCCTATCGACCACAGATGAATGGAGTAGTGGAATCGGCTAACAAGAATCTGGTGAAGATCTTGAAAAAAATGGCCGAGACCCATAGAGATTGGCATGAAAAGCTGCCTTATGCATTATGGGCTTATAGAACCTCCATCCGGACCTCAATAGGAGCAACACCTTACTCTTTGGTATATGGCATGGAAGCGGTCCTTCCCTTCGCAGTGGAGATTCCTTCATTAAGGATCTTGAGGGAGGCAGAATTAGAAGAAGCTGAGTGTGTACAAGACCATAATGTTCAGCTTGATCTAATTGATGAGCATAGATTGCAAGCTCTGCATCATTCCCAATGCTACCAGAAGAAAGTGGCCCGAGCTTATCAAAAGAGAATCTGTCCTAGAAGCTTTGAACTAGGAGACTTGGTTCTGCGTGCCATTCATTTGCCGGATATACGAGGAAAATTTAGGCCCAACTGGCGCGGACCTTTTGTGGTTAGAGAGGCCCTGTCAGGGGGTGCAGTCCTTCTTGAAGACATGGACCATAAGGAGCAGTCAGAGCCTGTCAATGCTTCCTATTTAAAGAAGTACTATCAGTGACTCTTGGCCATGCATTTTTATTCTTATGCTTAATGCATCCTGGCATAACATAATCTCCTACACTTTTTTCTCTTTGCATAACATCATCACAGCCCAATGAGGAAAAGTCGGAAGCCTGCCTGCGTAAGATGTGTCAAGTCCTCCTCATGTGCTATTACCTTAGAAACTTCGGATGTGAGGGAGAGATTTTAGAGAAATGGGCTAAGTGAGCAAATTCGCATGGAACCTATATCTCCAGAGGGACTAAAAATGTTAGGTCTAGAGAGAGTGTGAGCAATAAAGAAAAAACACAAGACCTTGGAGCACAAAAGAAATAAGGAGAGAGAAGTAGTAGACAGAAGCTAGCTCCACTGAGTGAGGCATACGGGACGACCCTATCCCTACCATATAACTTGGAGAGGAGTCGGAGCATGCACCTTCTAAGCCCACATGATCAAAGGGACTAGCCACCCCTTCAGTAGAAAGGAAATAGCAGCCACCCCTTCAGTAGAAAGGAAATAGCAGCCACCCCTTCAGTCTAGGTGTATTTCACCTCCAAGCAGGAATAGGGTCGGTTAGCATGCCTATGAGGGAGAAAAGAAAATGAATCCTTAAAAAAGTAGATATAGGGTCCCAAGAATTTGGCATGAAGCCCATAATATCTGGAGGAGTGCCACAAATAGACCTAAGTGCCTAGGTTAGTGCCACGTGAGTTAAGGACAATGTCACCACTTATAGTAGGCAAAACAGGCTTCCTTGGCGCTGAGGGCACCAATATATTAACTCTCTCTCTGCATTGGCACTTTTTTATGTAGCATTTGGTTTTAGTCAAGCATGTTTGCATTTATTTTGCAAGGCATTTTGTTCACATTCCAGCCAGGGGCATGTTAGCTGCCTTATGGGTCGTAGTATGGGCAAATAAGCATTTGACTAGGGGGCATGCTAGTTTTAGTCAAGCATATTTGCAATTATTTTGCAAGGCATTTTGTTCGCATTCAGGCCAGGGGCATGTCAGCTGCCTTATTGGTCGTGGTATGGGCAAACAAGCATTTGGCTAGGGGCATGCTAGTCACTTCTTTAAAGTGGAAGGATTTGAAACCAGGGGCATGCCAATTAATTGATCTTAGTAGCGGTTGTGGAATTACATGAACAAGTATAAGCAATGCAAAATAACATCAGTGCCAACAATTTTATTATGGTCTATCATGGATACAAATATTGCTAATCAACTCGGGGCCTCTTTGAACTGCTAGCCCCTGTCAAACAAGTACCACTGGGCAGAATCTCTCTCAGAGGCCATGTCTCCCGTTTCTCGGCTTCGTACTCCATTGTGCAGCCGGAACCCTTAGTAATAGCAAGGTTGGAGGACTTGATGCCAGCACACATTTTTCAGGCCAACTCAGAAGTAGTTGCATTTGAGCCAACAACATACCTTTTATATCGGTTAGGGCAGGGGCTTTGCTCAATAGAATCTTGGCAGAAGCCGAACTGGCGAAGGACCCAGACGGGGTGATACTCCACGCCTCCAGAGAATCCAGGAAGAACCACGAGTCGCATGTCCGTAGCATTGAAAAAAGTTGTAAAGGTTCTGGACGCCGAGGATATAATGCACCATGTTATTGTATCCTCTGCAAGATTCTGCAGTCTGCTGCATAACTTCGGGACTCCTGGGAGCGTCCTTGAATGGTGAGTACGGCTATAGGCTTCAAAAGCAAAAGGCCGAGGGCGCAGAATCTTCATTCCCATGTGGGCAGCGAACTAAACCTGGCAAAATGGAATCATGGTTAATAAAAGCACAATAGAATAATTAAATGTCAATGATTTGCTTACCTGCACCAGGGCACCACACCCATGGAAATGGCAGGAGCGCTTCAATGCTCGATCCAAACCAACGTAGGTTTCAACAAGAATGATAGGGGCCAAATCAATCTGGCGAACAGCTATCGCCCAAGCTATTTCTGCCACCTCGATAGCAACAGTCGTCCATCCATGACTAAAGATCAGCTCCCCAAGGAAGCGCAGCACAAAGCAATAAAGCCACAGGATACCCATGGAAGAGCGGGCACCAATGATCGCATCAAAATAGTCCAGGCGCACCATGGTTGTAGATCCGTCTTTACAGATAATTCTCTCCTCACAGACATCTCTGGCCATGCCCGTGAGTCGGCTCACAACATGAACATAGCTGTCATGGCAGGTAAAAACTGGAGGGGGCATGAATGGTAACAAACCGCAGATCCGTCTGACCTCCTCCAAAGTCATGGTTATCTCTACCTGCCCAAAGCGGAAAACATGCAAATATGGTTTCCAAAACCGAGCCACAGTGCACAGCAGATGCCAATTAATCTCCACCTTGGCTATACTCAGAAGGGAGGAAGAAATGCCCCAGACCCGTAATTGTTCACGGTCAACAACTGTGAAGGCATCAATCCAGCCACGTAGAGCATCTGAGCAGTGTTTTGGTGTCACCATGGTAGGATAACTCTGCAGACACAGATTTGGGCCAGATATGGCTATAAAAAAGACAGAACTTGACATAAACGTGGGACAAGCAAAGCCATCTAGCAGAATATAATACAAAAAGCATTTGTAGAATCAAGAAACATGTTCAGAAGTCTTTTGCCATGAAAGTGAGATAATAGAATGCAAAGAAAATCTGCAACAGAGCACAAGAAACCAACAGGAAAACAACAGAAAATGCACGTATACAGTAGCCCATACCAGAGTAATGCAAAATATAACACAGCCTGTGCCTAGAAAGATCAGAAAGTGAGCAAAAAAAAAAAACAAAAAGCAAAGGTCTGCTGCCATTTTCAGAAGAGACGGTGGTGTTTCTCGCAGAATGCGAGTTTATATACAAGAACAAAAAGGGTTTCAGCAAAAAAGGAAAACGAAACTCGCCATTTTTTGGAGGCGCACTTGTCAAGCGCACCTAGGTGGCGCACAAAGGTGGCGTTGGAATAGCTGCGAAATTTCAGCAGCACCTCCCCTGAAATATGGACATCACCAAATCGGCGCCATTTGTTTAAACCTGTAGGAAACTTTGCATACAGCTTGTACATACACAGAACCCCGAGGGGCACATCGCAAAATCAGAAATTTTCTTATAAATTTTCAAAATACGTTACAATGTGCCAATGTTATTACAGAGCTTGCAAAAACTATAAATAAAAGCTACTCTTCATCTGAATTTTCTTCATCAGATGCTGCCTTTTGAAAATGCTCTGCCAAGAGACAGGCACCTCGTCGAGTAATTCGGCACGACCACTGAGCAGCTGCAGTAGCCTGGGAACGAGGAGCAGAGTCGCTAACCCTCTAGGTATCCTCGATGTCTGAGTGGTCCTCCTCAGACGCCTCCATGGTAATGTCCCCGCTACTGGCTACATTCACTTCCTGAGTAGGAAAGTCTTGCAGTAAAATCAAAGCTTATGTTAGCAATAAGAATTATAAAAGTGGTAGCAAGGACAGAAAAGGGAAACATACCTGGATGATGTTGCACCAGCGCAGTTCCTGCATAACAACAGATATGTCAGATACACTTACAACTGAAATGGTAGTTTACAAAGTAAGAGTCTTACCCTCTTTCGACGAGTATCAGCGTAACAGGTGCCAAATTGTTCTTCAAAGCCCTATGGATTATAATGAATGTCAGACATTTATTCACATGATAGCAATATTAAGCAAAAATGGAAATCATGTACCTAGGCCCAGTCAGATGCATACCACATCCTGAGCTGGCTATCCCACACTGCCTCCTCGAATAGGTATGGCTTCCCTACACGCCTGTACCAAGTTAGGTAGTCTGTATAGTTGACTTCTCGAAGGACGTGCCTGTCCTGGAAAGCTATGGCAGCTGCATGTCGGCTTCTAGCAACCGAACGAGTCGTAGCCGGGCGATCCATATAAGCAGGAGGAGGGGCAGGAATGCAAAATTCATTCAAGAATTGATGCCGAACACGCCTTGGAAGGTAGTAGGCCGACTTCTTCATACAATAGAATTTCACCTGCTTGTCCCTAAGAACGCGGCCGGAGTTCAAGGGAGCCCAGTCAAAGCCATCATATCGAGCGAATGGGCGTAGGTGAACCTGTTACAGAAACTGAGAATTATAAGCAAAAAAATGCAATACAGATACAGAATTAAAGTTTAATGGCATAAAAGACTTACATCCTTGAGCTCTACCAGGTCCAGCAAATACCAGTAGGACTCATAGCTATATACCCCAGAAGCAGTCCGGTGGTCAGGCTCGACCCACTAACGGGGAAGGGGGAGAAGCTCGTCCCACAGGCAGCCGAAACTATGCCCTCTGGTGATGTGCTCCATGATCCAGTACTGCAAATACAAGCAAAAGTCAGCATAAAGGAATTTGTTTTGCAAAAGTAGTGAAAACAAATACTTACAGTCAACAGAAGGTATAACCCTACATAAGAGCGGCGCCCAAGCTTGACCACATTGTCGAGCCCATAGATTAACTAGGTATAACTAGCACCGACCCAATCATAATAATCCAGGTATTCCAGGTTGGTCAAATACGCAATCCAATCAGCATGGATACAGTAGGTCGACGAATCACAAAAGATCATGACTAGCAGGTCCAGCAAGAAGTGCCTCAATACAAAATCTACTTCCTCACTATCAGGCTTGGGATTGGGCCAGAGTTTGTCCCACTGTCTCAACCATCCCACAGTGATCATATGTTTCCCCCTATGTGGCTTAGGAGGGACACAGCCCAGATGTGCAGGTGCAAGGTGAAAATCGTGAGTGGTTTCACCTATAATCGGCTCGTCACCGAAAGGAAGGCCCGTCAGCAGAGCCCACTGATCAGGCGAAACAGTCAACTCACCGAATGGAAAATGGAAGGTGTGCATCTCGAACCTCCATCTCTCTACTAGAGCTTTGAAGAAATTGTAATGACCGTGTATGATAGGTATGCGGAGCAAACCTCCAAATGGAGATCTATGAAGGAGGAAGTCCTGCAGAAAGTCTAGCAGACGATGGAAATGGTCAAGCATCGGGCCCCAATGGCACCGCATAATCTGATTTGCGTCTCCTTCCTGAAATGTCAAGAATAAAGTTAAAGCCCAGTCAAAAGCAGGTTATAATCAAAGCTTGTTGAAGCGAGAAAATTACCCTAAAATCAGGACCCTCGCAGATATGGCGGTCGCTCAGCAGTCGCCCTTCAAAATTTCCAGACTCTTGAGAATGCATTTGTCAGGAAAAACACCAGATTTAAATACTCATTTGCTATTCCGTTTTGGGTTTACCTCAATGGAAACAACAAGAGTCGAGCTGCTAGAGACACGTGACCTCGAGGAACTACCTTACCGCCGGGAGCTGGAGCTAAACGACGCATCCCGTGCGGATTGTGGGTTCCCTCCTCGGGAACTGGATCGTCCTACAAAAAAGGGGGAAGACCACATTAAAACTAGAATAGCAAGCATGACAACAACATACCGGAATCCAAAAAAAAAAAAATCAAATATTGCATTATAGTCAAAGATAGAATAAAAGGGCAGAAATGTAAACAAATGATTACATGGAAATGTGAGGTTTATGGGGCAATATTGATGGTCTTGTTTTTTTGTGCTTATAAGTTGAAACTTAAAGGACTGGGATGAAATATTCTGGATGGGCTATTATTTTTTCTCAAACATGGGTCAGCAGATGGTGGATTTAAAGTAGCGTATCTTGGCATAAAAGGCAATATGGCAGTAGCTTAGCATGGCATAACAAGCAGTGGCAGCAAACCTTTTACAATCCGCACCACCACACAACTAACCCCTCACTACCGCCTCACAGCCGACCCATCAAAGCCCAGCTGCCACCTCCAACTGCAACCGCAGGCCAACGCATTGCTCACCTACCACCAAAACCCACAGCCACCACCACTTTCTTCACAGTCTTCCATAACCGACCCATAAACCCACCGGAATCCACCATACCAACCAGCATCCCCACAACCTCGCGGTCGACCCACAGCCAACACGCCACTATGGCCTGCTCCATCGGCTACCCGCACCACTACTTCGGCCCGCCACCACCACAAGACCAACCCATCAAAACCCGGCAACCAGCCCGTTCCACCTCCACCACACCACAGTCATCCCCGCAACCGGCGCCTCCACACCAAACCCATTACCCCAACGGACAACCCATCACCACTATAACCACCATCTCGCCACAACCCTTTTGCCGGAACGGCCACTACTCCCCGCAAATTGCAACTGCCACTGGCGGTTTTCAATCGCCAAGCCCATGCCACAGACCGCCGGAATCACCCGTGCCCGCCGGAACCCATGAGCCACCAACCATCCAAGTAAGAAGCAAACAAAGAAATGCAAGCCCAAGCAAAAAATGCATAAAAGAGGAGATCAATGGAGTTACCTCCGCCGGCGATCCTCTGTCCAGCCAATCCTGAAGGGTGCGGTCCATGCCGCCGCCGATCGGCACTTTCGCCGCGCCTAGCCTCCGCCGCACCACGTCGACGCACAAGCCACGAGCACCCCATCGGTGCACCACTTATGCGCTGCTGTTGTGAGAGGATGAGAGGGGTGGAGAGAATGGGGGGAGGAGATGAAGAGATGAGAAGGAGAGGGGAGATAAGTTTCGTTGGAAGAGGGGAGATGACGAGGAAGAAGAAGGGGCACGGGTAATGAGGAGGAATAAATAAGAAGGGAAAATAAATGAGTTGCTTGTATTGTTAAACAAAGGGAAACAAAGAAATAAAGGAGAAGGAATGAAGAAGAACCATGCAGCATAAGCTCAATTGCAATCCCAAGAAATAGGAAGAAATGCAGAATGTGCCTTGATAGTTATGGAAGTTATCTAGTGGGATCCACTTATAAATAATTTAATAAGTTATGGAAGAAATGCAGAATGTGTCTAAAATGTAAATGTGGTGAAAATTACGTTTCAACACCTAGCACTTCGCAGCTTGCACTTCAAGAACAGAATATACTGTGTCAAGCACATGGCCTACAAAATGCACCCGATAAGGTAATTTGCAGAAAACCTCCTATATTTTGCAAAATTACAGATTAGTCCACAAGAGACGTGTGAGGTGTTGTGAGGCAGACATTTGTCAATACAGCAAAATGTCGAACGTCACAGCACAATGGTAATTCAGCAATCAAATGGTTGCCATGATTGGGAAATTTGCAATAAAGCCCTCTAGTTTTGAGAAATTGCAAATAAGCCCTCATCTTTTTGCAAACTATGCCACATCAGGTTGGAAGTTCCAGCAGGATTTCTTCAGAAGAAATTGTACGTGCGTCTCAGCAAGAGTGTCAGCTTCTGCACCACAACATTAACAGCCAACATATTGACAGTTTTGCCCTTTGGGGAGTCTTTGCTTTTTTCCTTCCTAGGGGACAATCCACGGATCATCATTTTGATTTTTCGAGTTCTCCTCCCAAGCTAAGGAGACCCTTCTATCGACTCTTTTGGATTTCTGCGGGCGCGGAATCCAGATCATTGACTTTGGTCGAGCAGTCAACGTCATTTGCCTTTTTTGGATTTCTACGGGTGCAGAATCCAGCTTACTTGACTTTGGCCGGGCGATCAACGTCATTTGCCGCTTTTGGATTTCCGCGGGCGCGGAATCCAGCTTGCTTGACTTTGGCTTGGCGGTCAACGTCATTTGCCCCTTTTGGATTTCCATGGGCGCGGACTCCAACTCTTTGACTTTGGCCAGGCGGTCAACGTCATTTTCCCCTTTTTGGGTTTCCACGGGCGCGGAATCCAGCTCTCTGACTTTGGCCGGGCGGTCAAGGTCCTTTGCCCCTTTTGGATTTTCACGGGCGTGGAATCCAGCTTGCTGATCTTTACCGGGCAGTCAAGGTCCTTTGCCCCTTTTGGATTTTCGTGGGCGCGAAATCCAGCTTGCTGATCTTGACGGGGTGGTCAAGGTCCTTTGCCCCTTTTGGATTTTCGCGGGCGCGAAATCCACCTTGCTGGCTTTGACCGGGCAGTCAAATGTCCTTTGTCTCTCCTAGACTTTCACGGGCGCGGAATCCAGCTGGTTGACTTTGATCGGGCGGTTAAAGTCCTTGGTTTCTCGGATTTCCTTGGGCAGGAAATCCTGTGGTTTGACCTTTTGACCTGATGGTCAAGGTCCCTAGCCCCTTTCTCAGATATCCTTGGGCAGGAAATCCTGTGGCTTGACCTTTTGACCTAATGGTCAAGGTCCCTAGCCCCTTTCTCGGATTTCCTTGGGCAGGAAATCCTGTGGCTTGACCTTTTGACCTGATGGTCAAGGTCCTTAGCCCCTCTCTTGGATTTCCTTGAGCAGGAAATCCTGTGGCTTGACCTTTTGACCTGATGGTCAAGGTCCTTAGCCCCTCTCTTGGATTTCCTGGGGTAGGAAATCCTGTGGCTTGACCATTTGACCTGATGGTCAAGGTCCTAGCCCTTTTCTCGGATTTCACTGGGCAGGAAATCCAACCGCTTGACCTTTTGACTGGGCGGTCAAGGTCCTTATCCTTTCTCTTCTGGGTTTTTGTGGGTGCGGAATCCAGTTGTTTGACCCTTTGACCGGGTGATCAAGGTCCTTTTGTTTCTCTCTTTCTTTTTTGAGTTTTCGCAGGCACGAAATCTCTTTGTTCACCCTTGGTCCGTGCACACAGGGCCCTATTTTGCTTGACAAATGATGCATTTGTCATGCCCCTTTTTTCCTTGGGCTGGTATCCCCAACTACTCGGTTGACAACCGTTACACTGTTAGGTGTTCGGGATGACAATACTTAGCTAGCTCGTCATTTTCCGTCTCTTTAGGTTGATAACCTCAATAATCCGGCTGATGAGTCCGACAACTTATCATTTTTCCCGCCAGTGGTTTCCTTTGTGTGCAGGATTTCTTTGTTAGCATCAACATTGCATCACCGTACAGGTACTCCATCTTGTGTTTTATGTTTTGCATCAGCTTTCAGATCGACTTTTGCACTAGCATCACATCCCTAGCATTTAGATCAGCAGTTGCATGCATTTTGCATTTGCATTTGGCAACAAGTCATGACTTTCGGTGCATCCGCCGAATAAGTGACTTACCGTCTATAGCAAAACACCATCCTTCTGTAACCTCAAAATAGGGGTATCTTGTCAACCCTGAGCATCGGTCTCGGTTCCTTTCGTCCCTCGACCTCGCTCAGGGAGGGGCATCTGTAGACACCCCGATTTTGAGGTGACTCATTGATAATTTTCCAGATGTTGCTTTGGATGTGGCTGACCCTTGAATCCCATTAGCCAGATCAACCCTAAGCTTGCCATAGGCCCTAAGCCCAATTAGAAAACCAGACAAGTAGGGGAGAGCACCTAGCTGGCACACTTATTTGGCACATTTAGCTAGCACACCTACATAGCACACTTAGCCGGCACACTTACCTAGCACACTTGTCTAGGACATCTACCTGGCACATCTTCCTAGCACACTTACCTAGCTCATTTAGGTGGCACACATAGCTGGCACACCTCCCAGGCGCACATACCTGGCGCCCAGCCAGTTCTCAGGCTGCTGGCTGCTGGCTTTCCACCTCCCATGGCTGTTACCTCCAGCAACGAATATGCCATGGAATCTTCCAGGCTTTTCGTCTACGAGGCCCTTTGCATTCTCCATGGGTTACCCTTGAGAATTCCCTATAAATAGACACCTATAGGTAGCCATTTGAGGGATTAGAAAGGTTGAATACACACAATTGCAACCAGAATTCTGCAACCATCCCTTTGAGCTCTTAGCTTTCTTCTTGCATCCAGAGATATTCTCAGCCCTTCCAGAGCATCAAGGAGCTTATTATCTCGGGTCCTCTTTGAAGGAACATCTAGGACAAGGTAGG
>JAMKQA010032262.1:0-11898 GCA_024699735.1 Posidonia australis
GCTCCAACCCACCGTCCTCCTTTTCTTCCCCAAGTGGGAGCAAGGATCGGACCCCACAACAAAAATCCATAAAATCTCATAAAAACATGGGGTGTAGACCCTCAAGTCTACTTCAAAACCCCTCAAACCAATCACAAATCCATTAAGCATGCTGCTTTAACGAAAATCATCAAGACATAGAGCTCAAAAGCAAATACTGTAGCATGCTTCTCAATCATTCACAAAAACCCGCACAAAAAGCCCATAAATCAGCATGATAGCATCATAAACATGCTAATCAACACATTCTCAATCACATACTAAATTTCTACAAATTTTTCATGCATTTATTCCTATTTTAGTTGGCAAAAGTCATCGACGTAGGGCCTCAAAATCCAGATAGTTACAAATCTGTTTCCTGGTCTCTTGGTCAGGCTTTCCTTTGGCTCCCTGGTCTTTGTTTGACTTCCAGAGTCAGTCTCATTTCATCCTATCCTCTTATTACCTCAGGGCATACATTAATTTAGCATGAATTGCCAACATTATCCTTCCCGAGTCAGATTCATTACTTTCCACATTATTTCACACCTTTCTTAGATTTTCGCGGTTTTGATTTGTGTTGAATTTCAGTTGCCCAAGGGCATACATTAATGGGCACAAAAATGTAGACATTGACCCAAGCATGGGTTATTTTCTTCTTTTGACTTTTACAGTTTCTGATGCTTTGCATGAATTTTTCGGCTGGATGCTTCTGGTCTACTTGATTTTTTTCATCAACTTAGGACGTACATTTAGTGGCATTCTCAATGCCTACATTGTCCTTTGGATTATTCTTCCTTACTTTTTCCCTTTTATTCATTTTCTTGCAAAGTTTTCATATCATGATCTTGTATACATATTAGGCATGTGCATTAGAAATAGACAAGTATGCACACATTCTTAGTTCAGGAGCAAGTGGCTAACCTAGAAAGATCGATTTCTCGGATGTATGAGGGTGCCTAACACCTTTCCCGTGTGTAACAAGAATCCTTACCCTTTCTTTGGCCTGCAGTGATTTGTGTGTTGTATTCGCTAGATACAGAGCACACATGTGTTCATTTGTGTTGTTTTCTTTGCGTTTTATCGCATTTGATTTTCCTTATCTTTCCATTAAAAGATTAGGTGGCGACTTCTTTTCCTTATCCTGTTTTTGTCTTTCTTTGGTATTTTCGAGTTGAGTCTTCTTCCTCAGATTCACTATTCTCGTTGTGACCATATCGAGATTCCTTGTGTGTTACCACACACGAGGAGTCGTGCGGGTTCCACCGACATGGTCACACATGATAACTAAGGATAATAAGAAATATTTCATCACGTTCATTGATAATTGTAGTAGATACTGTTATATTTATTTACTGAAAAGTAAAGATAATGTTTTTAATAAATTTTTAATTTATAAAAGTGAAGCTGAAACGCAAATTGACATGGTACTTAAAAGATTAAGAGCTGAAAGAGGTGGAGAATACGCGTCTAATATGTTTCAACAATACTATCAAAGTGTTGATATTGTACATGAGGTGACGGCTCCATATTCACCGCAGTCTAATGAGATAGTAGAATGGAAAAATAGAACCCTGACAGATATGATAAATGCTCTACTGCAAAGCTCTGGTTTACCTACTTATATGTGGGGGGATGCTTTAAATACAACTTGTCATATTTTAAGTAGAGTTTCACATAAGTATAAAGAAAGCAGTCCTTTTGAACTTTGGAGAGGTTGCAAGACAAGTCTCAAATATCTTAAAGTGTAAGGGTGTCTCGCAAAAATACTGATCTTAGAACACATGAGAACAAATTTGAGACCTAAAATAGTAGATGCTATATTTTTGGACTATGTGGAAACTAATTATACTTATAGATTCTTAGTCATAAGATCTGATATTTCAGGCATAAATGTTAACACTATAGTAGAATTCCGTGATGCAACATTCTTTGTGAATGTGTTTCCCATGAAGACAGGTGTTCCTCAAAGTGTTTTCTCTATAGATTCTATCCCTACTATTGGTTCCATTCCCAACCAAATGAAAAGGATGACAAATGTGGGGGGGAACCTGATAGCGTTATTTCCAGACTAGATCAGTCTGTGGAAATAACTAAGCCTAAGAGAAGTAAGAGAGCTAGGATATCCAAAAGCATTGGAAGTGACTTTGTTACTTTCAACATGGAAGATGATCTTGTAACCTTCCAATAAGCTATGACTTTACCAAAAGCAAAGTTTTGGAAGGAGTCTGTCAATAGTGAAATTCAATCAATTGTTTCTAATGGGACATGAAAATTGGTTGATTTACCTCCTAGATTTACAACTATTGAGTGTAAATGGATTTTTAAAAAGAAACTAAATTCAGATGGAACAATCAATAATTATAATGCAAGTTGGTTGTCAAGGAGTTTACATTACGAGAGGGGATAGACTATTTTGATACCTATTCACCTATTTCCTGTATAACTACAATTAGAGTACTTATTGTACTAGCATCTATATATAATATCACCATACATCAAATGAATGTAAAAACTGTATTTTTGCATGGTGATCTCCAAGAGGTGATTTATATGGATCAACTAGAAAGTTTTGTAACTCGAGGAAATGAAAGAAAGGTGTGTAAACTTGTAAAGTCCTTGTATAGATTGAAATAAGCCCTTAAACAATGGCATGAAAAGTTTGATCAAATTATACTTTCTTTTGGCTTCAATGTTAATAAGTCTGATAAGGGTATCTATTGCATAAGTATCAATGATGAATACATTGTTCTATACCTATATGTAGATGATATACTATTATTTGGATTTAACTTGAGTATTATTAATGAGAGAAAATCATTCTTATGTAGCAAGTTTGAAATGAATAATATAGGTGTTGTTGTTATGACTTCAGGGCTTACAATCACTAGGTCAATTAATAGTATAGTTTTTTCTCACTCTCATTATGTTGAGAAAACATTAGAGAGATTCGGCTATACTACATGTAGACCTATAAAAACCCTATATGATTCTTTGAAACTTCTGTACAAGAATGAAAGTGGAATTCCAATGTCTCAATTAAGATACTCACAAATTATTGGTAGTTTGATGTATCTTACAAATTACACAAGATCAGATATTTCATTTGTGGTGTGCAACTTAAGTAGATACACAAGCTATTCAAATAAAACCCATTGGGAGGCCTTGGATAGAAAACTTAGGTACTTAAAGAGAACAATTTCCCTTGAGCTGTATTATGGAAAACATCCTTCTATCCTAGAAGGATATATTGATGCCAAATGGATAGCCAAGAACTCTACAAGTAATGGAATTTTAGAGTATGTATTTACCTTGGGTGGCAACTCTGTTGCTTGGAGGTCTAAGAAACAAACTATTTTGTCTCGATTTACATTTGAGGCAGAGTTATGTGCTTTAAATGAAACTGGGATGGAAGTTGAAGGGTTAAAGGTGTTGAATCGAGAGACTTCTTTAGAGAGGGGGTGAATAGAGAAACTTAGTATTTTAAAATTCTACTTAAGGTTTTCCAATAATAAACCCAAATAAAGACTGAATTTGGACTAACTAATTAAACATGCATAGAAGGGAAGAGAGACAATAAACTGCACAAATATTTTATAATGGTTCGGCTAAACCTTGGCCTAGTCCACTCCTCGATATACCCTCAAGAATTCCTTTTAGCTATATAAAATAAACACTTACTTGTTGAGTAAGACCCTTGCCAATCCTGCAAACTACGGAACCTACTCCCAACTGGAGAAAAACGCAAATTACTTGAGGACAATGTTTCAAGGCTTTCCCACAAGTGCCAATATAATTGATGAGGCTTTTGTGTAATTGGACTTGGGAAATATGAGTAAGAATTGAGAGTGAGGCTTGAATAATTATAGCAATCAGAGAGAATGAGCTTAGGAATGTTTGATGATGCTTAAGGGTTGATTAGGAGCCTTATTTATAGGATTAGAGAGGGTAATCCTTGTGTCTACCGACTAGTAACAGCTAGTAACTTCGATAGGCCGGAATAACTTGGTGTGCCATTTTTGCTCTCGACATGGCTTTTCATGGCAAAATCGGTATGCCGAAATATCTTCGGTTTGCCAAAAACTTCTGATTCAGTATGCCAAAATTCTTCAGAACGTCGATTTGATTTCTACTTCCATCCACTGTCATTTGAATTTCGGTGTGCCGCGTGATGTGTCGATTTCTCTTGATTTGGTATACTGAAATTCTTTGGAGTACCAATTTTTATCTACTTTTAAAAATTACAAAATTTCAGTATACTGAACCTCATTTGGTATACCAATTTTATTTCGGTATGTTGAATTTACATCCTCTTTAAACTATTACAAGTACAATAATTTCATATAATTGATACAAGAAATTACATAGAAATTTCTTTTAGCATTCTTCATTCTCGCCTCTGTGATGATTCTTCTGCTCTCCTAATTCTTCAATAATTCTCAACACATTTTGTTAGAGATTAAATCAAAATAAATTCTGCAAAATGAATTCCTTTTGTTATCATCAAAATCAAAATAAAATACACATTTATTCCAACAATGTCTCCCTTTTTGATGATGATAAAACCATATTTAATTCAAGGATGCTCCCCCTATAAATAAACATGGATAAAATCCAACTACTCACATATTAGAGATTAAACTTAAAAACTCGTTTTTTCATGAAGGTCATATTAATTTTAGATTGTAACATGGAAAATCTAACTTATCTCCCCCCTTTTTGTCATTAACAAAAAGAAATATTCAATTATACATCCCTATCAATTCACTCCCCTTTCGGTTATAATTAGTAGAATGATGCATAGAAATGTTACTTATTAAAATCTTCCCAAATGTCAATCAAGAGAGTATCATACAATTCCAAAAATTTTAAAGAAGGTATGGATGAATATTTAAACTAGTCATTACTTATAGAGGTCCAAAATAAATTGAGTTAGTCATGTATCATCCATGTTATCAAAAATAATACTAAAGCAAACTATGGTGTGTCATGACAATGTCATCATACATGATTAAAACATAATAAACATGGAAAAATTATCGCAATCACTCAAGAGTCAGGAAGAGAATCTTTATGTACAAACTCCTGCATGTCGGCGTGGTACTCCTCATGTTGTCCTTGATAAGCTTCTAGCTTCAAATGGGTGATTTTGGTGGCTTCCTCTATCTTTGATAGGATTAGTTGCATTTGAGCTTGATTTACTTCATGCTGTTGCTGTTGACGTATTTGTATGTCATTTATCTGTTGTTGTATCATGTCAATTTTCTTTGTGATGGCATCATCTTCCTCAGAGCTTTCCTTGACTTGTGGTATAGTTGGTGCCCTTGAGGATGAAAGATGAAGACCCTTAATCGCTTTTGACCTATCAAGTGCTTGTTCCATCTTTTTTATGGCCAATGATCCTAAGGATTTAGTTCGAACTACGAGGTTGGATTCATTATCAAAGGGTATGTCGAAATGCTCAAAAAACTAGTAAGATATGGTCCAAAGAAGAGTTTGGTTTTGATGTGAGACATGCAATGGACAATGACCCTAGCCCAATTGATTTGTATTTTCTTTGTAATTGCATATACCGCCTTACAGGAGAGTTCACTTAGTTCATCCTTGTACCCCTTTTTTTGAACAATATTGGTGGCTACAATATAAGCAATTATCTGGGATTGTTCTGTTAATTAATTAATTTTTTTTGACTTGAAGGTGCTTCTTGTGTTTGATGAAATGGCATTGTTTATATCTAAAAATGACCAACCTAATTCGTCAATGGATAATGTAATATCAATACCTTGAGATGGGATTTTTAATACTTGTCCTATAACTATATCATCAAAAATAATTTATGTTCCTAAGAGATAGGAAGCAAGAGTATCATGTGAGATGGAAAGGTTGGCATAGCATTTGGAAACAAGTTGAGGATAGAATATTTTGTCTCCTATGGATGCTAGGAAAGAAACAAGCACTTGAAATGCAAATAACGATTCAATGGTTCTTAGTTCATGAAATAGAACATGTCGACCAGTGAGTACCTCTCTGTTGGTGAAGCGTTCTCGGTGCACATGAAGGACCTTGTCATTGATAGAGTGGAAGTGTTTTCTTGGATTCTCGTTCGAGGAAGAAGATGAGGAAGGAGCCGGAGTAGCCTTGCGTTTGGATGCCGTCATCTTCTTCGGAGCCATAGGAAGAGAGAAACGAGAGAATGGTTCGAGTGAGAAGTGAGACGGAGTCTCATGGGGTAGAGAAATGAGCGAGAAAGCTCAAAGGGGCTAGGTTTCGGGTAGCCGTTTGAGAGGTGTAGGGAAAGAAATGAAAACCCTGGATTTATAACGTCAAAAATCGTTCAAAACAATATGTCGATTATGATCGGTATGCTGATTATGATTGGTATGCCATTTTTCTTTAATATTAAGGCACAAAACGGTAGACCGGTGTAAAATGGTATACCATATCAGTATTTTCAGTAGACCTCCCCTAAATTCAAAAGATCGAAACTAATTATAGACACCCCATGTGCTTGCAATTAGAACTTAAACCCTAAAATTAACTCAAAATCCTAAAATCCTCTTAAATACAATTCAAAACCCTAACCCTAGAACTAAACACCAGCACTAAACCCTAAAACTAACTCAAAACCCTAAAATCAACTTAAAATCCTAAAAGTCACTTAAATCAAATTCAAAACCCTAACCCAAGACCTAAACCCCAGCATTAAACCCTAAAATTAACTCTAAACCCTAAAACTAACTCAAAACCCTAAAGTTAACTCAAAATCCTAAAATCCAACCTAAATCAAATCCAAAATCTAAAACTAATCAAAACCCTATGTCAAACCCAAAACCCTAATTTCAAATCCTAGCAACCTATAGCCAATTCCCACCTTCACCATAACAACCTATAACAACCTTTAACCACTCAAACAAACTTAACCAATTCCCACCTTCACCATAACAACCTTTAGCCACCCAAACAAGCCCTAACTACTTCCCACTCTACCATAACAACCTATAACTAACCATAACCACTTATAACAACCTACCCAGCCATTGCAAGCCTATAAATGCCCCCCCATTTGCAAAAAAAAAGGGGGGGAAAAGGGGAGAAGAAAAAGGAGAGAAAACTTGGAAAAATCCAAAAGGAGAGACACCAAGATATTTTCTCACAACCAAAGTAACCAAAGAGGTCCAAGATCAAAGAGGAAGCTCGGGGAGGGGAAGAATTCTAGCTTCAGGCCACCTCCGAAGAGCTCCGGCGGTCATCTCCACTGTCCTCACAGGTATGCCCTCCACTGACCTCAATTTTCTTCCAAAATGGTCTACTAGGTCTTCCTCCTTCTTCCCCAAGTGATTCCAGCAGAGCCAGAGCATTTCCCTAGCCGGAATCAAAGTTCCAGGGGTCATCGGAGTCGTTTTTCGGCAACATAGTGGAGGCACAAATCCAGTGATCGATTCGTGCCCCAATGTGCTCGATCCATCCGCCACAATCCTCCTCCTACTTCTCCGATCCTCTGGGCACCATTTCGAGCCTCCGTCAAGCCTCTAGGAGCCACTCGTCGGGATCGGGCTTCGTCGTCGTCGTCGAAGAAGACGACTGGTAGCAAAGCTTGATCGGGTGCCTAAAGCTCGATCAGGCGCCTCCAGCCCCGCCGCATCACTCCAGGCATCCAGGAACCTTCCACGACACCCCTCTAGCACTCCAGAGTAGCCAAGACGCCATTCGTGCCTCGAATAGCCCCCGCAGTCAAGCTCGCGAAAGAAGAAAACATCGACGACAGGCAGGATTAGGAGGGAGAGGACTGATGCCATTCTCGCCTCTGAGCTAGGGGAAATACTCCTCACTGCGTCGCCAAGCTTCCTGGAGCTCGAGACCGCCGCATTGTAGCCTCTGAAACCACCTTCTTCCTTGGCGCAGTCGCCGAAGTCGTGTCGTCAGCACGGGGGGTGGGGGCCAACTCCGACCATCAAGCTCCTGATCAAGACCATTGGATCTCTTCCTCTTCCTCTCCTCTTGCTCCCAGTGGAGCCTAATGCGTGATCAGGCATCAGGATGCCCCGAAACGGCATCCTAGGTGGTTATCGATGGCGAAGTTCTGTCGCTGGCGACCATCGTTTCTTTTTTCTTAAAAATAATAATAACAATAGTTTTCTTTTGAATAAATTTTTGACACTTTTCTTTTCTTACAAAATGGTCCTTATTTCTTGCATTTAGGTCCCTACAATAGATTTTAAATCGTTTTCATAATGATTTGCTTTGAAGAATTGCATAGGAACCCCTGAAAGTCTTTTTTAATGTTTTCCAGACTAAAGAAATTCGATATAAAAACTTAGAGTTGCTTTTTATACATTTTAAGTCCAGTATTTTGCATAGAAAGTCCTGAGCTTTATTAAAATAGTTCTGAATGCATGCTTTTCTGTCAAAATTGTAAATTAAACCTTGGGAATTTAAATATATACTCAGATGTGTTCAAAAATTGCATTTTAGCTCCTGAATTTCACTGATTTCACACTAAATACATGTTTTCTAGGATAAATTTGCATAACAGTCCCTGAAACTTCCTGTTTTCAAACATAGACTCTTTATCTTGCACATTTAACCCTGAATTTCTTCAGAATTGCATTAAATACATGTTTTACTAGCAAAATTGCATATTGAACGCTAGGGATCTTGAATTTGACCAAAAATGCACAGTTTTGCACATTTGACCCCTAATTTCTTCAAAATTACATAAAGTGTGTTTTCCTATGTATTTTTGATGATTTAGCCACAGAATTTCAGTCTTCATTCAGAATTTGGGAATTTGACACAAAAGCCCCTGGAATTTACATTTTTTACTGACACATGCATTCTGTACATTTTTGTTCCCCTTTTCATGCATATTTTCTCGTGCTTTCTTTCTTGCATTGTGCACACACTTCTGACTTGTTTCAAATTCAATTTTCACATTGTTTCTCAGATTTCTTCCGACTTTTACGATTTTGATTTGATTTGGCTTTCCATCGCCCGAGGGCGTACATTAACAGGCTTTGACAATGCTGACATTGACCCGAATGAGGACTATTTTCTCTAATTTGATTTTCTCAGATTTCATCGAGTTTTCGCTGATTTGCTTGACGCTTTCCAAGTATTCTCGATTTTCATGATTTTCCTCATCACCCACTGTGACTATGCCGATGGAACCTAGCACGGCTCTCCTACGGTGCGTGGAAGCACACGAGGAGTCCCGATACAGTCACGGAAAAGATGGTGAATCCGGAGAGGAAGACTAGGCTCGAAAATACCTAGGAAAGATAAGAAAGGATAAGGAAAGGAGTCGCCACCTAGTCTTTTTATGGCGAGACGAAGAAAACCAAACACAAAGGAAAAATCGAAAGAAATCAAGGTGAAGAAAACATGTGTGCTCCGTGCCTAATGGATGTAATGCACAAATCAATGTGGGCCAGAGAAAGGGTAAGGATTCTTGTTACGCATGGGGAAGGGATTAGGCACCCCATGTGCCCGAGGAACTCGATCTTTCTAGGTTTCCTACTTGCAATAGTCTATTGTGTGTATGCTTGCCTATTCTGAGTGAACATCATAAATATGACTGGAAAACATGCCAAGTCAAAGAAATGAGGAAGAGAAAAGAAAAATAAAAGATAAACTGAGAGACAAATGTAGGCATTGATAATGCCACTTTACAGTATGCCCATGGGCGATGAGGAAAATCGTAAAAATCGAGAATACTCGGAAAGTGTCTGTCAAATTAGCGAAAATTTGAATAAATCTGAGAAAATCAAATTGGGAAAAATAATCCTCATTCGGGACAAAGTCGACATTGTTAAGCCTGTTAATGTACATCCTCGGGCGATGAAAAGCCATATCAAGTCAAAATCGCGAAAGTCGGAAGAAATCCGAGAAACGATAGGAAAACCAAGTGTGAAATGAGTTAGAAAAGATTACACGATGCAAGGAAGAAGGCACGAGAAAATATGCATGAAAAATAGTAACAAAATATACAAAATGAATAATGAATGTGTGAGTAAAAAGTGTAAATTCCAAGGGCTTTTGCGTAAGAAACTGAAATTCTGAATGAAAACTGAAATTCTGAGGCTAAATCATCAAAAATACATAGAAAAACACATTTTATATAATTTTGAAGAAATCTATGGTCAAATGTGCAAAACTCTGCATTTTTAGTCAAATTCAAGATTTCTAGGGTCAAAATGCAATTTTGCCATTAAAACATGTATTTAATGCAATTATGCAGAAATCCAGGGTCAAATGTGCAAGAAAAAAAGTCCATGTTTAAATACAGAAAGTTTCAGGGACTGATATGCAAATTTACCCAAGAAAACATGCATTCAGTGAGAAATCAGTAAAATTCAGGAGCCAAAATGCAATTTAGGTCACATTTGAGCAAATATTTGAATTCTCAGGGTTTAACTTGCAATTTTGATAGAAAAATATGCATTCACAACATTTTCAGTAAAGCTCAGGGACTTAAATGCAAAGTTTCTGTACTTAAATGCATGAAAAGAAACTCTAGGGGTTTCGTCAAACTTTTATGCCTGGAAAACATTATTAAGAACTTATAGGGGTTCCTCCACAATATTTCAAAGCAAAATATTATTAAAAGGATTTAAAAATATACGCAGGGACATAAAAGTAAGAAGAAAGGACCTATTTGTAAGAAAATGAGGACCTAAATGTAAAGAAAAGAAAAGAACAGAAGTTATTTAAAAGAAAAGCTATTTTTTAATTTATTTTTTTTTAAAGAAAAAGAATCGACAGCCGCCGACGACGGAACTTCGCCGTCGACGACCGTCGGAGATGCCCTTCTGGGGCATCCTGATGCCAGATAGAGCATCAAGCTCCACTAGGAGCGAGAGGAGAAAGAGGGGAGAAGATCCAACGGTCTGGATCTCGGGCTCGACGGCTGGAGTTGGCCTTTCACCTCCCTCACCATCGACGCGACTCTAGCGACGACATCGAGGAAGAAGGTTGCTCCAAAGGCCATGGGGCTGCGACTCGAAGCTCCTGGTCACATGAGGATGATGTGTGGAGCGTACCCCTTCCTTCAGAGGCCAAAATGGAGTAAGATAACGCGATGTTGGGTTCCACGAGCCATCACCGTCGTCTTCTCCAGTGAGTATGGTTGCGGGAGTGATTCAGGGCACAAGGCTCGACTCTGATGGCTTCGGAGTGTTAGGGGCGTGCCATGGAATCATCTTGGAGGCTCGGAGAGGCACGGCGAGGGTGAAAGCGCGCAGTCCATCGTCGTTACCAGTCGTCTTCTCCGACGACGGTAACGACACGCGACTCCGGCAATCAGCTCCTGAAGGCTCAGGGAAGTAGCGAAATGGTGCACCAGGGATCAGAGAAGCAAGAGGGATCTCAGGGAAGGAGGATCGAGCCAGCTGGGGCAAGAATCGATCACTGGATTTGTGCCCCCACCTAGGTCACCGAAAAATGACTCCGGTGAGGCCAGAAACTCTGATTCCAGCCAGGGAAAGCCTCTAGCTCTGTTGGAATCGACTAGGGAAGGTAGAGGGAGACCTAGGAAACCATTTTTGAAGTAAATTGAGGTCAATGGAGGGCATACCTGGTTTGGCAGTAGAGTTGGCCATTGAAGCTCGCCAGAGGTCGTCGAAGCTCGTCGATGATGGCTGGAAACTCAGATTTTCCTCCTCCTCGAGCCTCCTCTCTACTCCTGGATCACTCTGGTTGCTCTAGTTGGGAGGAAAAGGCTTTGATGGCTCTCCTCTCAAATTTTCCAACCTCCCTTTCTCACTTGGAAATGGGGGTTATTTATAGGCTTGCCATGGTGGTTATGGGTTGTTATGATTAGTTAGAGGCTGTTGGATTAAGTGGAAAGTTGTTAGATTAAGTGGGAAGTTGTTAGAGTTTGTT
>JAMKQA010032263.1:0-14171 GCA_024699735.1 Posidonia australis
AATTATCTTTTTAAATTATAAATAATTCTAGCATTTAAAAAGTCATAGTTAATATCATATCTCATTTTAAATCATGATAAAAATATATGATATTAATCCTGATGTCACCCATTTTTCTAGAATATTCTGGAATTGATAAGGATTTATATGATATTAAATAATTATTCAAGCACATAGAAAATTCTAGAAATTATAATAATTATGGGAAAAATCATGATAATATTTATAAATGTCCCATTTGTTATATTAAAGCCTAGGATGACAAATTATGTTGAGAAAAAATTCTGGGATTTTCATCGCTTGTTGTTATAGCGATAAGTCTAGTAGCTTGTCTTGTTGGCAACTAGTCCTGTCGCTTGTCATACTGGCAACATCCTAGTCTTTTTGCATTGTGCGTCCTATCTTTTATGTTAAATCCACAGAAACTCCTTAAAAGTCCAAAAAATACTCAGAAATCACGTGAAATCATGAAAACACCATCTTTAAGTTTAGCGTACTCAAATCTACCACCAATTGAGAAAGATGAGAGCATTAGCTCTACCATAGCCAGTGACTCACACCAAAAACGTTCAAGAGACTCAAGCCTGCCACCGGCTTAAGCGGGTTAGCTCTGCCACAGCTAACAATCATGAACCAAATAAAATCAAGAATGTCTCTAAGAAAAATCATGAAACTTCTGGAAAATAAGTCAGAGATCCTCAGTCCTATGATTTGAGGCGCCTCAAAGATTTCTATCCTAAATGACTCAAGGAAATGCAAAAATGGAATATCTACAGCTTGTTTTGCTTGTATTGAGGCGGATTGTGGGCCATCAATGGTGGTCTATTGTGGACACTTGGTGTGCTAGTTTTGTGGATTTTTGAAAGGATATAAAATGGTTTTGAAAATGGCTTTTCAAGAGATATAGCCCAGTTTGGAAAGGATTTCCGTGTTTTCTATGTGTGAGCCATGATACCGTGGGCTATGCTACTTAAACCAGGGAATGTGACGACATTCTCAGGTGGTCAGGCCTGTCACCTAGGTTGAAGTCGGAGACCAAGATACTGTAGGCGAGTGTTTGTCGAGTCTTGGAGGTATAAGACTCCCTAACTGTCGTCCATGAGACCAAGGTTGAGGTCTACGGGTTAAGGTGCTATCTGGACCTGGAGGTATGATACTGTGGTTGTCACTAAACACTGAGGCTCGACATACAGTCGGGTGTGGAGATATGACACTCACACCGTCTAGGTACCGTGTGGAGGATACCAATAAGGCAGACCCTATGGTGTTGACCAGGGCGAAAATTACATGTGCCTCATTGCTAGTGCATCATGATTGACAGGACAACCTTTCCATGTGGGGTTGGCTTTGTGAGGATTCTCTAGGTGGGAGGGCTTCGAGATGGAATCACACTTCACTGGTGGAAGTTTTCAGACTTGGTGGATTTGGTGAAAATGATTTCGAAAATGATTTAAAAGAGAAATCTTGGTTTTGTTTTCTGAGTTTTTCATAGGGTGTGTGCTAGATGACTTTCTGGTCACTCATGCATGCTTTGTATGGTTTTTAGGTTGCAGGTGCAAGCTAACAGCAATTGGTGTGTCCAGTGCAAATAGTCGGAGTCTCATAGCCGTACACATAGGTTTTTGGTTATTATATGCTTTTAAATTAGTCTTTAATTTTTTGTAATTTAGCATTTAATTATTGTTGAAATTATTTAGGCTAATGTGTTTGAGTTGGTAGCGATGCAGGTCGTTACAGATTTGGTATTATTGTTGAAATTATTTAGAGCCAGATTCACTAGGTTGCACTAGCCTAGGGTATTCGGTCTAGAAACTCTATAGGTTTTGAATGCATGGTGATGTCTGCACCTATCAGTTTTCTCCATGTTTTCTATTGTTTTGCTGTCTGTTATGTAGGTATCTTGTTTCCTCTCCTCTTGTAGAATGCCTCATCATGGCCATAGCATGGGCAAGGTCCCTACCAAAGAATCTGAGCCCCGTGAGGAGGGAGAATGGAAGGACATGTGTGCAAAACTGTAGAGCTTGATGCATGGACTTTCTCATGAGTTCAGCAAGTGTGGTTCCAACGAGTCATCAGGAGACCAATGGCTGAGCATCTGAGTAAACTCTGTCAGCCAAGGGTGGAGCTGAGGAGAGTGAGGCCTGGTTGGAGAAGGTAGTAAAGATGTTGGATGGCATGGCGTGCCATGAGGAGCATTGGGTACAGTTGGCGACTTATCTGCTGGAAGGTGAGGCAGATAAGTGGTGGAAGTCAGTGAAGCAGCAAAAGTTCTTGTACTCGACTATTGTCAGTATCTAGTGGAAGGATTTCGAGGCAACCTTTTGTGAGAAGTACTTCCCCTACCATGAGAAGGAGAAGTTTAACCGAGATTTTCAGAATTTGGAGCAAGACATCATGTCTGTGCTCGAATATGAAGTTGCTTTTGCCCGTCTGGAGCATTTCTCTCCTACCTATCCCTCAGAAGAGGAGCAAGTATAGAGATTTCTAGACGGCCTACAGCCAGGGCTAAGGCTTAGGGTGATGGGTTGTCGATGCCAGACAGTGGCAAATATGGTGGGGATGGCCTTTCGCTTTGAGGTGGAATACAAGAAGTTCAAGGAGGGTTATCCTAGAGGGAAGGGTAAGCCTTCCTTTCCTTCATAATTCTCATTCTCTGACATGACGAGTTCTAGTGATTTGGCTAGTCCAGGGAAGAAGACAAAAGGGAAGTCTAGTATTTTTCTACGAGTCGGCATAGTTTCACTAGTGGTAGCAGTGCAGGCTCCAATTAGACAGGTTCTAATGCTTCTAGAGGACGTCGATGTTTCTAGTGTGGCCAGGTGGGCCATTTCGATGATAATTATCCCCGTTCATGGTAGGCTTCAAACCCAGTGGTGTGCTATAACTATAGGAAGTCAAGGCATACTCAGAGTGTAACACCCCCAATCTCCATAATATTTTAAAACAAATTAAATTACAGGAAATTAAAAGCTAAACAAAAATATTAATTACCAGGAACCTATGTGTGCAGCTATGAGACTCTGGACTATATGTACTATGCTGAAACTCATCTGCATGTTTACACCTACAACCCAAAACCATAAAGAAAGTGTGAGTGACAAAAGTCATCCAGCATGCACTCCACGAAATCGACAGAAAACAAAACTTTAATTAATTTTCCTTAAAATCATTTTGCAACTCATTTTCTCTAAAATCCCACAAACCAAGTCCATAAGGCCAAACACCACAGAAAACACGGCCCACACCAGTCAAAACAACAAATACGACTCTAATAGCCCGAAACCACAAACAAGGCCCTCAATGGCAAAACCATACACAGTGAGTCGGGAAGCTCGACGCTAGGCAACCAACTCTAGCCACATGGTGCACTGCATTGCCACGATGAAACATTCTTGTGCAAGGGCGATCACAGTCCCGCGATTCTCCCACCTGGAGAACTCTCACAAAGCCAACCCCTCTGGGAAGACAATCATGTCTCTCAAGACGCTACCAACTATGGGGCACGTGTCCCACCTACACTGGCCACCATAGGGTATGCCTCCTCCCGGCGTCCTCCTCATGGTGCTCAGGAGGGAGTGTCATACCTCCACACCCGAGCCTCAGTGCTCACAGCGACAGTTGGAGTATCTTACCTCCCCGTCATGCCACAAGACACTTCAACCCACGGACCACAACCCTAGCCTCAAGACGACAATCAGGGAGTCTCATACCTCCAAGACTCGATGACTCTCAGCCTCAGGAATCTCAGGCCCCGACCTCAACTAGGGAGACGTGCCCGACTACCTGAGAATGTCGTCACATTCTCTGGTCCTGACGACACAATCCCACGGTGTCTCGGCCCGCACATAGAAAATCAGGAAAACCATTTTCCAAAACGGGCCTACCATCTCTTTGAAAACCATTCTATATCTTTGGAAACTCATTCAAAAACCTCGACAAAATAACATATCAAGTGTCCCACAAGACCACCACTGATGGCCCACGATCCCATCTTAAATGGGCAAAGCAAACTAATCTAGAAAACCCATGAGAATTACATTTTATAAAACAACTGGGCCCTTATTCAGTATATTGAAATGGGCTTGGTATACCGAAATCTCTTAGATCGGAAGACTGATCAGAATCGGTCAACTAAAATAGGTGCAGGCACCAAAAACGACAGACCGAAAACCAGACCGGTCAACCAAAAGTTCCTGGTTCGATAGACCGAATAAATTCGATTGACCGAACTGGGACACAATGGTCAACACCGATGGCCAAAAATGGTAGACCAAGGATGGTTTGACCGACCGAATTTTGATCATAGGACCTAATCTGATAGAAAAACTGCATACTTAAATGATTTGATATGCCATTTTCTGCAAAACTAGAAAACAGCCCAGGGCATCAACTCACAAGATCGCCCAAAATGGAACCAAGGGGCGACTGCCAAAACAAGCACTACAAAATCCAACTAAAACATATATGGTAGACCCTCAAGTCTACTCCAAATCCACATGAACAAAACCAAAATCCATTCACCATGTAAGGAGAAATAAATTTGAGAAGCCACAGGGGTCAAAACAACCTAAAACCACACAATTCCATAAATGGCCATAAATACCACCATAAATCATCATAAATTCACAATAAATTCTAGGAATGTAAACTTACCTAGATTCCATGCATTCCTATCATTTTCTACAATTTTCATGCTTTCTACAACATGGGGTGAGGTGCATACCTAAAATGAGCTCTCCGACGACCCAACGCCCAATCTCCGACCAAGTAGCCATCACCGACAATCCATGTGTCACCTGAAGCTTCCTCGACCTCCAGTGCTCTATCCACACTATCGCCAAGCCACACGACCACCTACGCTTCTCTCACACTCTCTCTCTCTCTCTCACACCAGCGTACAAGACGAAGGAGGAAAACAGGGGGGAAAATGAGGAGAACGATAGAGATGGGAAGAGAGGAGAGGGAGGGATAGGGAAGGAGGGGAAGGGTGAGGGTGAGGGGCAGGAGTGGGGAAGTGAGTGAGGTGGAGGAGAGGAGGAGTGCACCCAAGGGAGGAGGAGAAGGAAGAAGGAGAGGGGAGAAATGCAAGGAAACAGGGGATGGTGAGGTGTGGGGGAAACCTCCGACTACGGCTATATACGCATGGGAAGGAGCAGCTACGCGCATGGCCAACCACCACCCATGCACGCATGCACTCAGCCGTCACCAGCTGCCCCCTAGCCACACTGCACACAGCACAACCACTAGGCTCCAACACGAGCCAATCACCATCCACAACAACCAACTCACAAACATGGGCCCATAAGCATAGTGCCACAATGCATAATGCCAACCACATGGGAACAAGCACAAGAACACAAAAACAGAAGCTAGTCCATGAGACCCAAGCCCATAATCACAAAACACACAAATAGGCCTTGGAACAATAACACCTGCCAAGAAATAAATCCATTAAAAATGTAAATAATTACAAAATAAATTTATGGGTGTTACACAGAGGTTTTTCCTGGATCCCCTCTAAGATGGCGGGGAGTACATCGTAGCAACCGATGAAGGGACAAGTGTTCACCATTTCGGCCCCTAACGTTGGACCTTTGGGAGATGTGGTAGAGGGTAGGAATTAGTAGTAGTGTACAACCCTCTATATAATTATTGTAACCTCTCCGGTATTCTAGACAACTGTCTAATATGTGAATGTTCTTTTTGTTGGTGTACTTGACCATTTAGATTCTTTTCTTGTGGCGAGTTGGATGGCTAAGATATTGTTTGACTCAGGGAGTTCCTTTTCCTATGTCTTTGAGTCTTTCGCAGTAGAGATGGAGGATTGGCCAGCTAGGATAGCCTTTCATATTAATGTGGTATCGCCCTTGGGGGAGCATAGTTTAGCTTGTAAGTATCTGTGGTTTGTCGACTTGACAATGAATGGCAGAGAGTTTGATGCGAGCCTTATCATTATGAACATGCAAGAGTATGATGTGATACTCAACATAAACTGGTTGGTGGAGTAGTTCGCTTTGATCAACTATGCTCAACGAAGGGTATATTTTGGGTCTTCTAGAGATGGTGACTTCTTTGTACATGGTGCGTGTCAGGATGAGCCTAAGCTTATCATTTTAGCAATGAAGGCTTCCAAGTCCCTAGCTAAGGGTTGTGTGGGGTATCTAGCTAGTATAGTTACCTCCACTTCTCCTAAGTTGGGTGCTCACAACATCTCTATAGTTTGTGAATATCCAAACATGTTTTCTGATGATTTGTTTGGTATGCTACCTTATAGGGAAGTAGAGTTCTCGATCAAGTTGGTTCCAAGCTCTGGTGTTGTTTCGAAGCCTCCTTACTGTATGGCACCAGTAGAACTAAAAGTGCTCAAGACCCAATTGCAGGAGTTGCTAGACAAGGGTTTTCTATCAAGCCTAGTGTTTCTCCATGGGGGAGCGCCTATTTTGTTCGTCTACAAGAAGGATGGTTCACTTCGGCTGTGCATTGACTACCGGATGTTGAACCAAATCACAGTGAAGAACAAGTATCCCTTGCCCTGCATTGATGACTTGTTTGACCAATTGCAATCTGCTTTTGTATTTTCCAAGATTGATCTGAGGTCGAGATATCACCAGTTAAGGATACGAGACTCAGACATTCAGAAGACTGCTTTCTAGATGTGGTGTAGGCATTATGAGTTCACGATTATGCCTTTTTGTAACAACCCCCTAGTCACTACTACTCAACCTAGCTACACAATTTCATTTTTCTTTTTATATTTTTATTACAACTAAAATTATGCTAATCATACAGCTAGGTCTAAGTACACTCAACAGTAACAAATTTAATAAACAACAGAAATAAAACAAAACTAAACACTTAGTAGAATCTCTAATGTGTGATAGCGTGCCTCCTCCTATATGCACTATCTAAAACCAACTCCTATCCTACACGTGCCAAAACAGAAAGCAAAGCACACAGGAGTGACCACTCCAAACGATCACTCAGCACACACCCCACTTAACAACTCGGCACACCACGTCGAGGATGCAGGCGTAACTACACCCCACCCAAACAAGCACAGACATCCTACCTAATTGCCATAACACCACAACGGGCAATCCACTCTTGCCCAGCAGGCAACAAATCCTCAAAATCATGCCTTTAAAACCATTCTTTTCTTTTCTTTTAAAATCATATGCATGCTCTTTAAAATCCTTTTTATGCACACTTGAAATGGCCACACTTGCCTGATCAAGCCCAAAGCCACATAAGTTGATCTCACATACTCTTTGCATGCATCAGACAACAAATAGTGTCTAAATGCTCTCTATAGCATCCAGAACTCCTACAACAATTACAAAACACAAGCTACAAAGTCATTACTTTGCACCACATGGTCCCCTCTGGACCCAAGCAACAATACCAAAGTCATAGAGCCACTGTTCCCAAAACACAACACCACACTGATGCAACCCCAATGCCACATAGGCACAATAAACGAGATTTCAATATTTTTCCGGATTGGTTTGTTTTACCTATATTGAAGGGGATTGTGGGCCATCAATGGTAGTCTATTGTGGACACTTGGTGTGTCGATTTTGTGGATTTTATAAAGGATATAAAATGGTTTTTTAAGAGATATAACCTAGTTTGGAAAGGATTTCCATGTTTTTTGCATGAGGGTCAAGATACCATGGGTTGTACTGCTTGGACTAGGAAATGTAACAACATTCTCGGGTGGTCAAGCGTGTCACCTAGGTTAAGGTCAGGGACCAAGATACTGTAGGTGAGTGTTCATCAGGTCTTAGAGGTATGAGACTCCCTGATTGTCGTCCATGAGGATAAAGTTGACGCCCACGAGTTGAGGTGTTGTCTGGACTTGGAGGTATGATACTCCAGTTGTCACTAGACAATAAGGTTCGAGGTGCAACCGAGTGTGGAGGTATGATACTCCTACTGTCTGGGTACTGTGTGGAAGACACCAATAAGACGGACCTTGTGGTGTTAGCCATGGTGTGTATTGCATGTGCCCCGTTGCTGATAGCATCCTGAATGACAGGGCAGCCTTCCCAAGTGAGGTTGGCTTTGTGAGGGTTCTCCAGGTGGGAGAACTTCAAAATAGAATCACTCCTCGCAAGGTGGCAGATCTGTGGCAATATAGTGCACCTCAGTGGCTACTTATGGCCAGAGTTAGTTTCCTGGTGCCAGGCAACATGACTCAGTGTGGTTGTGGTTTTTGGGCAATATGGCCCATGCTTGAGGTTTTGGCTAGTTAGGCCATGCTTTGAACTACTTCGACTAGTAGAACCTAGTTTTGCTATATGAATGTTTTCCCATATGTTTGTGACTTTAGAGGAAATATAAGAAAGTTTTGAAGTCGAGATTTGTGGTTTAGGCTAGTAAGGCTCATGTTTTCAAACTTGGTAGATTTGATGAAAATGATTTCAAAAATGATTTAAAAGAGAACTGTTGGATTGAGTGGCTTCTCTAGAGGGGAGTGAATAGAGAATATTAATCTTAGTTAACACTTTTTCAATTTTAATTATATTCAAGTTAAACAATATAAGATGGTTCAAACAATTAAAGCAAACAACAACTAGAAGATTATATATATTTGAAAGTTAAATTATTCTCATGCAAAGAAGGGGATGAGAGAAATTGAAAACACAAGAGATTTATAGTGGTTCGGCCAAAAACCCCAGCTTAGTCCACTCCTTAAGACCCTCTTGAGTTTTCTCTTATACTTAAAAGTAAACACTTACTTGTGTTGGTAGTTCCACCAACTCAAACTTTGCTCCTTCCACTTCTTGTACCCCGAGAAGCTAGAGCGCCTACTTTGTAACTTTACAACAAATAAATTGAAAACACAGGAGATTTATAGTGGTTTAGCCAAAAATCCCAGCCTAGTCCATTCCTCAAGACCCTCTTGAGATTTTCCCTTATACTTAAAAGTAAACACTTACTTGTGTTGGTAGTCCCACCAACTCAAGCTTTGCTCCTTCCACTTTTCGTACCTCGAGAAGCTAGAGCGTCTTCTTTGTAGCTTTACAACTGATGAATTCCCCTTTCAAGATTACAGCACAGGGCTTGTCGAGAGAAATTTAGGACAAGGATGGAGCACAATTCTCAAGAGTTACAAGTATATCGATATGTGTGTCCTATCAATGCTTATGAGGGTCCTATTTATAGCTAAAGAACCACTAAAGATGTGTTTAACGGCCATAAAAATGATATAAATGGCCAATCCATCAGTATACCATTTTGACTTTCGGAATGCCATTTTCATCTTTAAATTGTAACTCACGAGTAATTCAATATGCTGGAAACATTTCGGTATGTCGAATTCTCCTAATTCGGTATATCGTTTTAGCCTAGTATGCCATTTTGCCTTCAACTTATCTCCACATTACTTTTTTGGAGTTCTGTTGCTTGTGCCGTTTCTTCCTGGTTCGGTATGCCGTCATTCTCTGGCATGTCGGTTGCCACATTTGATTTTTCTCATCTTGATTTTGGAATGTCATTGAATGTGTCGTTTCTTCCTAGTTCAGTAAACTGATTTTCTTCTGTATGTTGTTTTTGATCCTTTCATTAATTTTCCACATTTGCCTTCGAAAAGCCGATGCTTATGTCATTTCTTGCTGATTCAGTATACCGATTTGATTCGGTACGTCGAATTTGACTCTTCTTTGATTTTTCAACAAATATTCTAAGTATAACTTTGCATATACATTTTACAACATATTACATAGAATTTTACATGAGTCAAATATTACAACTCTTCAAACTTATCTTTAGATCACTTTTCTCTTACATGAAAATATACACAAAAATTCATTAGTCCATGTGTTATCATCAAAATCTATAACATATTTCCAACAATATCCCCTTTTTGATGATGACAAAATCAAAATATTAAATATAAGTTCTAAACATAAAAGGTAAGAATTTTCAATAAACTCCCCCTATCACCAACCATGGATATTTATAAGTAAAAATGAGCTCCCCTTTTAAAATAAGCTCCCCTTATCTAATTTCTTAACATGAATTTTTGATATTTTCATATATACTATATTTCTCCCCCTTTTTGGCATAATCAAAAAGCTACCTAAATGAAATGTTTTGAAGACATCTCCCCCTTTGTGTTATAGACCAATATTTCTATACAATCATATATCAAATAACTAAGACAAACATATATAAGAACAAGTAATCCATAAAAAGTCAAACATTGATAAAGTCTTCAATAATCCAAACAAGTTACACAAGATGTCCAACCATCACAAGAAGATTATAAAATCCCAAGCAAAGGATGTTACAACAATTTTAAGGAGAAGGAGGATTAATATGTTCAAGAATATCCTGGTGATATTCTTGAAGAATGTCTTGATACGCCTCAACTCGATCATTGAGTTTTTTTATACCCTCCTTATATTCTTGATGCTGTCGCTGTTGTTGAAGCATTAAGTCAAAAATCAACTTCTGTTGTTATAACTGAATGTCCATCATTTGTTTTTGATGAAGACACATCTTTGACATTTGTTTTTGAATTAAATCCAATTTATTGGACACACTCGACTCTTCTTCCTCTTCTTCTTCAGAGCTTGCATCTTCTTCTCTTGCTTGGGTTTGTGGTGTTGCAGAAGAGGAACCCTCAAGAAGATTTTTTATTTATTATGAAGCTCGATAGATTGTTCCATTTTTGCCACAGCTTGGGTTCCTAAAGGCTTTGATTTAACAGGTAGGTTTGGCTAATCATCTAGGGGAATATCATAGTTTTTAAATAGGTAGGTTAAAGGAGGACCAAAAAATAACTTTGTTTTTACATGGGTCATGCAATGAAAGATTACTTGACCCCAATTGATAGGAATTTGTTTTGTTATGGCATAGACCGCCTTGCAAGTGAGCTTGCTAAGCTCATCTTAGTGACCTCTCTTTGGGACTAGGTTGGCGGCCATAATATAGGCGATAAGATGTGATTGTTTGGTAAGTTGTTTAGTCTTACTGGGCTTAAATGTGCTCCTAGGGTTTAAGAATATGGCTTTGTTGATCTCAAAATAGGATCAATCTAATTCATAAATAGATAAGGTAATATCAGTCCCTGAAGATGGAATTTTAAACAATTGACCTAGTAAAACATCATCAAAATCTATAGTATTCCCACAAATATAAGAATGTGCTATGGAATGGGAGCAGGTCATGTTTGCATAAAATTGGGACATAAGATCAGGATAATAGAGTCTATCACCTATGGAACTTAAAAATCGGATTAATGCTTGAAAAACAAATAATGGCCTAATGAAATCAAGTTCATTAAAAATTATGCGTCTTCCCGTGAGTATTTCTCTGTTGGTAAATATATCTTTGTGTGCTTGTTCAGCCTCATTGTCAATAAATCGATAATTTCGATGAGAGTGGCTGTCGGAGGCTCCCGGAGTGTCCTCGGCTTGTTTTCTCTTTCCACGAGAAGCGACCATCATCTTGGGGGCCATTTTTAAAGGAGAGGGGAAAGAACTGATGCTGGAGGAGAGAGGAAGGATCGGGGAGACAGTGGAAGATCGGAGATGGAGAGATTCAAGGATAGGACACGAGGAGGAAATGCTTTGGTTGAGAGAATCGGTCGGTCGTAACTCAATTGAAATGTAAAAGGGACCTAGGTTTTAGGTTTAAAACAAGTTTTGCAATTAATTTAGTATACCAAAAACTAATTCAGTATGCTAAAATCTATTATAGGGATTTTCGGAACAACCTTCGATACATGAATCGGTATGCCAAAAAATGTGACTCAGGGGATTCAGTATATCGGAACTTTTCGATATTCCAAAGAGATCAGTACAAGGAAATCTGACATAAAATCGGTATACCGTTAATATTCGGTATGCCGATTCAGTAATTTTCAGTAGATACAATCGGTATTCCGAAATACTACAGAGAGTAAAATTTTAATATTATATCTAAAATTTTGCATATTTCTAAGTCCCTTTTAATGTTAATGAATTGCAATTCATCCAAGCATTTCGTAAAAATATATCCTAATTGTTTTGTTGTTGAAATAAATTCTAATTTTGTGTTATTTTTAAGCACATTATCTCTTAGGAAATGATGTCTAATTTCAATATGTTTAGTTCTTGAATGATGCACTTGTAACCATGCCAGCGACAGCCTCGGGATTGGCGCGAGAGGCCAAATGCACGAGGATCGGCAAAGTCAAGGCAAATACGATAAAAATAATGATAAAATGTAGGAGTCGCCAACTAGTTTATTTAAAAACGGAAAACGAGGAAAACCGCTTAAAATATTCAAATCATGCAATAAAGCCACTGGAAAAGGTCTAAATAAATCAGAAATGGGCAAGGATCCCTATTACGCACGAGGAAGGTATTAGGCACCCTTGTGCGCCCGAAAATTGGTCTTTTAATGGGTTTCTCATTTACTTATATGAAATGTCGGCTTTTCAGCCTTTTCTGTACGCCCAAGGGCGATATGCAATGCCATGCTATATATGAGTGGTGCCTTATGCCAAACATGAGTGTATGGCTTGTAGGGTGTGTCCTAATGCTCAGAAATTGGACTCGTGTAATGGGTCAAGCACCGGTGCAAGGATATTGCACAGATATGATCAAAAGATCTAACAACATCGAGTGATCTTCAACCTTGCTTTACCATATGCAAAACATGATCTATCATGCATGAAAAGGGCTGAAAATAGAATAGGGTCTTCCTGATATACTCAGGAAGACAACTAGAGAAAAGCAAAAGCAAATCGAAACGGGAAACATGCTAAACGCCCTACCAAAAGCTGCCGTGTGCAATAGAAAACAGGTTGGTGCGCCTGTGTGGTGCGCCAGACTGATGCTCCAGTCTGGTGTGCCACCTATGTGCTCTGCTGAAGCCAGGAAAGCATGCTAGAGGAAATCATAAATCCGACAGTAAACCAAAATGCCATGTAATGTAAAAAAATTATAAACTTGCAAACTCAACAGAAAATGCAACATAAGTATCCTATCAAAATCCAAACAAGAAAACACAAGATGGGTCTTGTGCTCAAGGGCTGTATGCCTCACACAAGGCCACACCTTCCCTATGCTAAGTAAAAACAACAAGATTCAGCCATGTTATCCAGATCTGGATCATGGACTGATGCATAAGATGCAAAAAAGGGCTGAATGCCTCACACAAGGCCAGACCTTCCCCAAACAGGAGTTCATGGGGGCAATCAACTCACCAGATTTCAGCAACTGGCTGAATATGCAAGATGCAAAAAAGGCTTAAAATAGTGTCATCCAAAACTGAAATCATGCATGCAAAGACATGTCATATCAGAGAATACACACCATAAAAATCAAAGTCAAAAACACCCGGGAAAGCATGCAGGTTATGATGCAAAGATGATGATTTACTCTCTAACCAGACTAGTGCATTAGGATGGTGCGCCAGGATGGTACTCTGGTTAGGTGCACCATCCTGGTGCGCCACCTTGCTTTGGACCAGATGTCAGAGATAAAAATGTGATTTATCTTAACCAGGTTGATTATTCAGATGGTAAAAAGCTGAAACTTGATGGACAACAAGTAATGAAAGTCTTTTTATCATTTATTTTAAAATCATGCAAGATCATGGGTTAAGGGTTGAAATTATTGCATAGTAGATTCTAAGGAGTATGTAATGAATTGAAGCACCAAACAATCATATAAACATGGTGAATATGTAAAGGGTGTATGTAGGATACTAAGGCTTCTTTAGAGGGGGGGTGAATAGAGAATTTCTGATTTTATCTTAGTTTTAAAATTAATTTGCAAACTTAGGAATATAAAAGATTAATCACAAAGACATTCAATCACAAATACTCAAAGAATTTATAGTGGTTCAGCCAACCCCAGCTTAGTCCACTCCTCAAGTTCCCCACTTGAGACTTAACCCTTGTATTCAATAACTAGAATATTACAAGCTACAAATTTACCTTGTTTGTAACCTTGAATCACAATTTTCTTCTCCTTCCAAGAGAAACTCAGAATGCTTGAAGGCAAGAGTGAACTTTGAGCACTTTGTGATCTTGCTCTTGCTTGACTGAATGAAGGTTGAAGCTCTTTGTGCTTCAAGCAAAGTTTGGATGGATTCTTTACACACTCACTTGAAGCACTAAAAGTATACTAGCTCAATGAAATATTCAGTGATTTGTGAGCTACATATGGACC